>CAJHUC010000701.1:0-86948 GCA_905146915.1 Ostreobium quekettii | reverse complement strand
ATGCAGAAGCAAGTTGCGTATTTGAATCAGGCCAAGAGGCAACTGTGCGACATATTCTGATGATAAGGACTTGCGGCCTGTCTGCTCCCAGAGAGCAACCACTTGTGCCACGTGATCCACGGAGGCTTTCTTTTCATGCGGGAAATACAGTCACTGCGGGTTTCTGAGCCAACAAGATTGGCGTGAAGATGGGTCCAATGAAAGGAGTGGAATACGGGGAATGTGTTCAGTAGATGCAGTACGGAAAGAACTTGGGGAGTGGTCGCCTGACACATGCTCTTAACAATGTGCCTGGCGCCTAGCCTGATGCAGGGCTACTGAACGGTGAAATTTCATTTGGGCACAGGTGCTTGGAACAGCCAGCTGCCAGCTTCAACGCGAGGGCCGACAATGGCGGGCGTCATAATCTGTGGCCGTTCTATCTGTGTAGTACACAGTGTGTACTGGCCGCCAGCACTGGCATCAAATGCATTAATCGCATGGGAATACTCCTAGAGGTGGGTCCGACGGACAGCCAGGCTTCAGCCCCCCGCGTGGAGAGGCGTTCACAGTCACGGTGCATGGATGAAACTGGCAGGTGTCGTGCTAGTGCATGCCTAAGGTTCCTGTGACTTTAAAGTCCCATGTACTCGTGTTTCGGCCGCTGTGGCTGCTGCAGCAAATTGCACGAAAAAATGTCTCATGGCAACGCATCCGTTGCCACCTCGTAGCTGGCTGTTGGAAGTATCCTGTGAGCGGCCACCTGCACAGGGCATTGACGAGAAAGTTAGGGACCAATTCATGCAATTGACTGCGCGCGAGTGGCTGCAATATGGGTTTGTCACCGCAGACCCTCCTGAGCGCTGACTGTAGTTTGGGTGCAGTGCGGCATGTGTCCATAATGGCCATTGTTGCAATGGTTGCAAACAATTGGCTTGAACGCACACAAACAATAGGCTAGGTAGTCAAACAAAGCCGGTGATGCACGACGGTTTGCTTCGCTGTAGATACCAGCGCGCTGAGCAAATCAACCTGACGGCGCGAATGGATTTGAAGCCTGCGGAAATCGCGCATTGGGGACTCATTGTGCAACCATACCTCCACATCGCCCTATCTGTCACTATTTGGCAAATGCAATCAAAGTATTTGTACTGGGCAAGCGGCGAAAATCACGAAATACACTTTCCTAAATGCTGACAATACGATTCCTTCGTGAAGAACGTTGAGCGGCGCGGAGGCAAAACTGCATTCTCCCACACATATCCGCAATCTGTGGCGATGATAGGTTCCCCAAGTCATTGACTGTGGAAGCAATGCGTACACCGTTCTGACCCCCTCCGGTTGCGTTTGCCGATGTCTCGACGAGGCAGAAACCCGCGGTGCATTGTAACGGAAGCCCACGCGACAGTCATTGTGTTCTGCCCAGCTGTGTCTGCCAAATCGACACGGCACCCTCCGTTCGCACACCGACAAAGTGCGCTGTTATGCGGCCACTGAGCGCGCCTCACCGAGTCGTATGCCCATTGGATCTCCAGGGGCCTGCATCCCCAGCGGCGGGAGAGGGAGTCCATCTCCTTCGCATTGGTCGCGCCTGTCGTCAAGACCCACACTTGCGAATCGCTCCCAAGCTGTGTGCCCCTTGGCGGGGGACGCTTCAGCAGCTGGCCTCCCGCCAGCTCCAAGAGCTGCTTGGCCACCGTTTTCCTATTCCCTGCGCGCCAAGCTCGACGGTGTCACGTGAAAGAGCACAAAAATTGTGTGTTCTTCTACTTTTACATTTAATGTAAAAGTATATTTACTGCTGCTCTTAAACCACCGTTTAGTATAAAGCGGAATACTTAGTACCAGCATTAGCAGTGAGAAAGTGCCTAGAGCTCGCAGTCGGGACGGCGGGCTCCGTGTGACGACTGCCTCTCGAGTCTTGTCTCAAGCAAGACTGTACGAAGGGTGCATTTGAACATGTTGTGATACAACTAATTCCTACCTGGCTACCAATGTAAAAATTTCACATATTCAAAATCAACGGCGACAGGGGTACCTGGCAGAGCAAGGTACCGAAGCAAGCTGGCATTGTCTGTTCAGAAATGCTTCCATTGTACACAGTTGCAATTACTGTGCACATGCATCAATACCCGGCACACATTTCCTTGACGGACCCCTGGTGTAATGCAGAAGCGCAACACCGATTCACGGCAAAAAGCTTGGAATCGCCAGAGGGGGAGAGTGACTTGGGGGACTTGTTTGGTGGTCAGCTATTCGATGGGGCTCTTGCCACTCTCCCATCGCTGATCAGAGCAATTGGCGCTTTTACAGATGTGAATCCCACGTTTGTCGTGCTAAATTGCTGAAAATTACTACATTTCATTGGTGTACTGTTAATAGGAAACCGTTGTACGTTAATTTATGCTATCTGAACCACTTTAAGAAAAATAAATGATGTGGT
Source organism: Ostreobium quekettii (assembly GCA_905146915.1). NCBI lineage: Eukaryota > Viridiplantae > Chlorophyta > Ulvophyceae > Bryopsidales > Ostreobiaceae > Ostreobium > Ostreobium quekettii. The sequence goes on along the minus strand of CAJHUC010000701.1, from coordinate 84,526 downwards.
TGTTGCTAGCATGTTATTGTCTCACACTGGTATCAGTATTGAAATGTCATTCGATCATGTTGTCTTATCCTTTCTGGTCGTCATGTACACCAGTGAGTGGAGCCCAGCCTCCACAAACATTGGCACCCCACCTGCATCTGCACCCCACAAATAGAATTGGAGGCCAGCGAACAACAAGGCCTCCTTTCTTTGAGCTCGCCGGCGCCCCAACTGGGGACCTCCTTCATGACTCTGATCACCCTGAAGGAACACATCACGCCAGTCAGAATGCTGTACACAACACCCATGCCCAGACGTACTTGCCATGGATATCCTGTGAGTGGCTGCACACAGGGAAAAATTTTTCGTGCATGCCCCCTGCTTCGGTTCAACCTTGCTGGTGGTGGTTCCCATTTTGTTGCAATGCCCAAAAATGTCCGGCTTTACTTTTGTTTGGAGAGAGTGGCCCAATTCTTGGCAAGTTTTCCTGGTTTGAGGTGGGTCTCAACCCACTTGTAGGTAGGTAGGGATATTGGCTCCATCGGAAAGAGATTTTCTATTATGAGTGGACATATGCAGAGCTCTGCTAACACACAGCATTCGCTTGTCTTATTCGACCATAAAACTGATTGACATAGCAACACATTCTCAGGTGGGGAATTTCCTGTAGTGTATTTAAACGGACAGCTGGGTGCACAGGTTTGATACTGCTTCGGCTCTGTATGTGCAGTTCGCTCTCACTATCAATCTTGTCGATGATGACTCCTCTCACACTGATGGGAGTCAAAGCCCTTGCCCCCCAAAAGGAAACAAGGTATTGAAACCTGTGTGTCAACAAGAGTATCTTGTCATGCGGCGGTCCAAGCCATCATCTGTTCGCTGGATTTAAAGCGTTTCGACACAAAGGCAGTCAATTTGCACCGCTGACATTCCAACACTGTGCTGAATTGGGGTGGGTGATGGACTGCATCGCACCTTTACTATGAACTCCCATTCATCCACTAGGCAGCCCTGCCGCATCGACGCCTCTACCCAACTCCAAGAAACAATGTAGCACCCATGCAAGATTGCCTGTAGGACACAATGCGCCCAATCAGGCAGATGCGCCACATAGTCATGCAATAATTCTACAGGGTATAAGGGCAGGTGATGCATGATACAGTACAAATGTACTACTAGCGTAGCGCTGGGCCACTGCACTTCACGGAGCAATTCACAGCAGGGTTTGGCCACACAATCAGCAGCAAATATGCAGGTTGGTTCCCAGGCTGACCACAACAAAATTGTGCAAAAGCGGGCTTGAGAGGGCTCGTTGTTGTGCACATCGTTACGTTATGATGCTCCTTTGAATTTCGAGTCTCTGCTCTGCACTCTGCGGTCAACAGCTTTCCTTAGTTCTGCCCGAAGCCAAATTGGTTACACTTGCCAAAAGGCATGAGAGTGCTGCACATGGAACAAGTGTTGCAGTGTTGCTGGGAACACTCCGTGCTGCCAGTGACACAGTGTACCATTGTCACACTTATTTCTGTTCTGTATTCATCCAGTTGTGCTAAAAGTTCATCATTATGGATGAAGATTGTTTCAGCAAGAGAAGGAAGCTTGCCACATTGGTGGGAATCACATACCAAGCTGGTTGTTTGGTAATTTTACCACATATTAAAGATGGCCAAGATTCACCAGTATGCCATGTTAGGCTGTGCCATGTGGCATCTTGAGACCGTCAATTTCAGCAAGTGAGCATTTATTGAATAATTCTTGGTTGACACTGTACCATAATAACACTGGCCAAATGTCATCATGAAAGTTGCTGCCATGCTGAGAAAATGGTGAATTCATTCATATTTGCTTCATCATGTATACACACATAACGAATGCATAATATATGCATTGTGGTCATATTCGCCAATAAAATTCCTTCTCACAATACTCAAAGTTGCGACAAATGCAGCCCAGCTTTCAACTCAGTTTCTGGCCCATGCTTATTTCCTCTGGGAAGTGAATGAACCAAACACAAGGCAGCAAGCATACTGTGCATCGAGTATCTGTGAGTTGGGCATCACAGCATCTGCCCTGGAGTGGGTGACCACATGTTCCACACGCCAGTCTAATGGAGCTCCCATTCTAGTGATTTCCCAAAATACAACGAATGCAGTTTAGATGTTTGATGACAAAGGGTCAGTTGGAAACATTGTGCACCTGTACCTTAAGATACTTTTCCGTGGCTCGCTCGATGCGCATGTTTTCATCTGCCATCACAACGAGGTGTGTTGTGGTACTGCACAGTCACAAAAAATGCATGTTGCTTACATAATCCAATACATTATTCTTCAGTTAAATACATTATTACATCGAAAAGAACTGCATAATGTTGAGACAGGGGATTTCAGTTCCATTATTGCTTGAGAACGTGCGAGAGACACGCTGCAAACCACAGTGCAGGCAGACGCACCGCCTCAACATGTGCATCGGCAACATTGTAAGCTCTTGGGAAATGCACTCAACAAGGAATTTGTTCCACAGCATGCGGATTGGAAGCAGGCTCAAATGCCCAAAATCTCAAGTATATGGCACAACAACCAATCGATCAGTGACATAGATGCGTCACCCTCGTATTTTGCGCCAGAAACATCATCAACTCACGACAAGTGCAGCAGCACAACACACGTTGCTGAGTTTGTCCACCCATGCTTTCAAGCCAGCAGCTCTCCAAAGATGCAATGCACAAACCCCATGGACTCGATAGTGCGCAAGTCGACCATGGACCCATTCAGAGACACCTTAGATCTGCAGCTCTACCTTGTCACTTCCCCAACTGCTGCAGCCATTGGTTGGCTCTTGCACCAGTCCTTCAGCATCTGGCGATTCTGCCGTGGAACGTTAGAAAGCGCGATCCAGACAGGGGACCTGGAAGCCAACATCAAAAAGTGAGTCTGGTCCTGTTGACGGGTGATCTCTCTCTGCGACCCATTCTCACTATTACTATACCCAGGGTGATGAACAATGGAAATGAGTGGCATTGGCCCCCATAGTTTGGGTGTGGCAGTCAAGCAGTCTCCATTGTGTCCACATCGTGCACATATTGGCAGTGAATCTGACAAACATGAAGAGCAAGGAGCTTCAAGCTGCACAGGACGACTTAGCTGTTTCCACTGCCAAAACAAGTTCCCCGTCTGAACAAGCATCTCTCTTAGCTTCTAGACAGCTGGGATCTGTGGACTGCATTATCATCGGCTGACTGCAACAAGACTGATGCAGTTGCAGTCAGCCACATGGCCCCATATCACTCTGCATCAAGTGGAAGAATCTTAGGATCTTTAATCAAACAAAGAAACTAACTGATCAAGTTATGCACGCAAAGCAGCATTCAATATTCAAACAGTGGAAACAGTGGAGAGATTGATATCAAACTAGCACCGCGACATTGCAAATGAATGCATCCTCAACAGCAAGAGATGACAAGGATTGCATCCAGCATTGCAGCTGGGTGAAGTCACGCATTTTGCAATGTTCCAATCAACAAGCACAAGACATGTACAAGGCCAGGTGACACTGCTGTTGTCACCTTTTGGCTGGCTTGTCAAGAAGAGAGGTGTCACTGTCTTTACAACTGCAGGAAGACTGATAGGAGTTATTCACACCTTTCTCGTGAACTCACGTGGGGGACTGCTGCATTACGTTAAGGGCACAAATACAATGAGCACACAATCGTTGCAAACTTTGAATGGTTGAAGGAAACCAGGAATGTGTTGGAGTACCTTTTGGTGGAGTATACTCTCTGCAAAAGGTGACACACTTGCCAAACATATGTACATGGCTCTTGGTTTTTTGTTATTTAAGTTGCAAGAAATATTTCTGGCCTGAAACCTGTGAATGCCAAATAGTATTGATGACCCTTACTGTGCGGAGAGATGACGATTCTTTGTTGAGGATGCAGGTTTTCCCAATTCGTCAGTCTTGGCAGATTTCTTGTTGACATTCGGCTCCCTGTTGCCTGCTTTGCGCTTGCGCCCTGGCTTTGGACCGGATACACTTGGCGTTGCCTGTGTATAAACGTACACAAGTCAAAGGTGCATGAACGGTAATTCTGGTCTCAACGGGCAAGGCAGCAATGTCACACCAGAGCACAGCACATCATACACTGATTCACAGCAGCATGTTCAATGCTATGCGGTTGTGAAGGATCTGTAGCCATGTAGTGCAAAGCACATACTGGGTAAGCTGTTGACGGGACGAAGCTCTGAAGAAAACACCAAGAAGAAAGAACTGGCGCAATGAAGATGTTTCCAGAGGTGGAATGATTCACTCTGCAGGACAGCTGCTGAGTACTGGTTTCAACAATGCAGCAAATTTCAGCAAGGCAATTGCAAGTTTGCATATCTGTCGAGGCAGTTTGTCATATCAAGGTTGATGGGTTTGAGAGCTGTGATGTGGCAATAGCAATCTTCAAGGGATGAAAGGATGGTTCACCTTGTCATCAGGACCAGGGACGTTGCCAAAGTCTGGCTTCCATGCTCGATGGTCCAAATCCAACACTTCAACAGTGCCATCATCATATAGTATTTCATGCTTTCCCTGCAGAGACACATTGCATGCACATATCATAACTATGGCCCTGTGGCACCACAGAAAACAACTCACTCTAGAGAGCTGAGACCAGGCAATCATCGTTACACACAAAACATGGCTTTTTCAATGAGCATATCGACATACGCAAGACATTGTGGTGCCTTCTCTGCTGAGGCAGTAGACACACTACACTTGAGACAGATTGTCAGTGCGCGATGTCACCTTTGGTGGTAGGTATTTGACAATCTTCCCAGATTTGTAGCACCCGTCATTGGACACCTTGACACGCATGTTTACCATCCGATACGTCAGTGGCCAGCGCACCTGCATACAGCCCACCTCTGGTGAGTGTGCCTCTTGCCGATGCTGAAACGCAACAGGGTGGACTCAATCTGTACGATCAAAATAGGTGGAGAACTGCAATAAAGTGCTAAACTTTGGGCAAGTTCCAGCCTGTTGGCAATCAACAGAAGAGCAAGGAGGTGATGGCAATTACAGATAGAACGGATAGGAAGGCAAGAGAAACACATTGCACCAAGCAGGCAATGAAACACACAATCTGCAAGGCTTATCAGTAACTTCTGAGATGCCAGCGCAATATATTTTTAAATGGGCCAAAAGCATGCCAAATACCTCCAAACCTTCCCACGAGGGGCTTGATGAGGGCGTGTGCCACGACTGGCTTCCGACACCAGGGACTTGGCTCACTGGTGTGTTCCTTGCAGATAGTCTTGAACGCCGTGTACATGGTCTCGTCGTTCCTCCCTTCCTTGAACGTTTGTTTCCTTTTCTGCCATTCTCCACTTTGCTCTGTGGTTTCTCACTCATAACGGAGGATGCACAATCGGCAGTGCATCCTTGACAAGCTTGGGCACCCCCCCTGGCTTTCTTGACCATTGCTCCAGTTTGTCTGAATTCCAATAGCGTGTCTGCTGCTTGGGCTGCAGGCAGTTGTTCATTGCTCTGATGAGCAGTGCCCATCATCAAATCACCCAGAGGGGCTCCAGGCTGGTTCGTCTTTGCACCAGGCACCTCAGCAACCAGTGGGACAGCATTTGTTGCTTTGATTTCGCTGCCAGTCCCATTGCTGTTGGTGTTCCTGGGTGCCTGTTCTGTTCCTGCGGCACAGCTGCAATTCTCAAAGGCAAAAAGACGTGCCCATAGGGCTTCAGTTCAAACGATGCGGCGCACTGATCACAATAGAATACAATGGAGTAGAAAAGAGTAGAATAGAATTGTGTTCCACACAATAGATTGCATGGTTGGTCTTTGAATATTTCTGTGTATTGCACACTTCCCTCAGCATAAAGATACACTAGATCTTTGACATGAATCTTTGCTACATTGTCCTGGTTCTGAAAGTAGGTGACAACTTCCTTACCATCACAGCGTCCTTCAGGTGCATCAACAGTGTTGTGAGATGCCCCAGGTCTGCAAGTGTCACAATTGTTTCCCTCTGATGGATCAGGGGAGGGACATCCTCCAAGAAGGTAATGTGTCTTCACTAGGTAATCTTTAGGAGAATTTGTATGTCCCACCAAATTGTCACTAAAGATGATGCCTCCTTGGCGTTCCTGATGCTGCCCTTCAGTGGCAGAAGCCCCAGATGCTCTGCAGTGTGCAGCACCTGCTGCACGTTGCTCTACGCTTGGTGTGTTACGCAGCACAAGAGGCCTCCCCTGATGCTTGTCCCTCGATCGCACAAAAGAACGACGCTGGCGGGCAGGCATCACGCCATCCACTGGGTCAAGGCACTGCTCTTCCGATTCTCCTTCAGGGGCATGGTCAGGCTCAATGACCCCAGACGCCAGTTGTTCTCCTGCGGCGCTTGGAATCGATGCAACTGGGTGCAGTTCTGTGCAGAGGATCACATGATACTGGTCACATCAAGGCGAAGTGAATGTGAAAGACGAAATTCATCATGCAATCATTGGCTCCACGATGGGGGTGCACAATGTTGTCCAGGTGTGCACACCTTTTGCATCTTCTGCCTTGTTCAAAACCTGTGGCTCCAACTTCAGCTGTGTCCTGCCACTGATTCGTGTCCTTTGCGCACTGTGCCAGGGATGTTCCTGCGATTGCAGCACAAGTCAGCAGGGGCACAGCTGTGCTGGTCACTGAAACAGTAGAAGGTAGCAGTCCTCCTGGGGGATGTCTCATATCCTGAGGCAATACATTTGTGTTGGGCAAGTGGAGTGGTGAAGCATTCCCATGCCGCAGTTACAGCTGGAAAATGGTTGGCTTTCATTATACTGCATAGTATTCACAGAAATGGTGGACTGGACAATTGTCTGTTTGGTTCTGCTGCATCTTTTGCGTTGCTGCACTGGGAAACTACAAAACTCACTGTCATGGACCCCTGCCCAATGATGGGCTACGCACATGCAATTAACCATCAACCGTGTGCTGTTCTCTTCCCTATATATGCTGGTGGAAACTGAAGTAGCACAACAATAGACATTTCTGCAGTCCCTAAACAATCAGTGCAGCACAATACCTCCTGAAAGAAAACATAGACATCTGAAATTCGCATTCATGTTTCATTGCAACTCACATGCAGGCCAGCTCGCCCATGAGCAGCACCCAGCAACTCGCCATTTGGGGTTTGCCTGTTGGCGCATCGAGGGATCCTCTCCAAAGGAATGGGCGTTGAGCTGAGCTGCCTTCGTTTCCTGCCTGTCTTCAGCGATGCTGAATCCCTGGCAGAATGTTTAGGCACGTTGCTCTTGCCCAACAAGCTGGCCATGGCACTCAGAGGCCTGTTGTGCGGTGTTGTGAGCCATGGTGTGGAGCTTGGTGTCTTTGGCAACGGAGTGGAGTTACTGGGCAATGCCGTGTGAGGCGGTGGGGTGTGCAGCTGCAGTGCAGACCTCTCCACCTCCACCTCCCTGTCTGATGGCTCGCATACCGGGTGGGTCCTTGCCAAAGCACTGTCGCTGGCGTGCTGTCCACTTGGGCACAGGTTGAGTCCACCAGACTTGTGCACTACACTCCTGCCTTCCTCATTCGCCTTGCTGACTGGATTCAAAGGTGTTTGCTGGCTGGTGGATGTGTTGCTGTTGCGGATGGTCTCATCAGATATTGGGTCAGCATCTTTGTGCCAGGAATCACTGGCACAGCCACTTTTTGGACTCCTGGGTCCCAACCCAGTGTCATGCTGTTGGGAACCAGATGCACCAGGACCGTGGCACACACCCACAGGGCAACGAGATAGGTGGGGCGAGATCTGATCGCCACAATTCAAGACTGCTAGCCTTTGTTGATCTCCCCGCTCTGGCTCCTTTACATCAACGCAGTTCTGTTCTGGTTCTCTTGCATCTACAAATAATTGATCCCTCAGATGCAGTCCTCCTTCTGAAGCCTCTGGTCGTTGGCAGTATTCAGCAACCGAAAGCGCACCATGGTCAGCAGATCCTGCAGCGTGTTCACATTTCCCATCGTATGCAGTGCCTTGATGCAATTCACCTGTAGCCATTCCTCCACACACTTTCGATGCACTGCCGCAGACTGCATCGTCCATCGCCTGGGCCACCCCAAACCTGTCCACACTCAGGCTGGCCATCTCTGTTGCTGAAAATCTGTACCCAAGAGCATGCAGGACTTTATCGATCTCGTCCCTGCCTCTCTCCTCAAGTGTCCATGGACCCATCTCACACGTTCTCGGCCCACTTCTGTCATGGCCTTCACTGTCCACACCAACAGCGCAAGGAGAATCGGGGGCGGCATTCGCTGCAGCACAAATGCTGCCCTCCCTGTCCCCTTGGCCTTCCAATGGCAAAGCTGTCTTGAATGCCATGCCAGCCTTGATATCCACAATTGCCTTGTCCAGCTTCTGCAGTTCTGCCTGCAACCGCAAGGCCTCCTCAGGGGAAGGAGGAGACAAATCTCTGACAGCTTGTGCCCAGGACTCTGTGGGGCTGAACAATCTGTGCGCCTGGCTGCATCTGCTATGAGCCATCACCAGCATGGCTCCTTGTGGTGAGGCAGCAGGGAAAAGCAGGTCGCCGCACTCAGAGGGCGATTCCTGGACAGTTTCTGGCATCAACTCAGGTTGTGGCAATGGGTCTCCGCCTGGCATTGCCTCCTTGTTATCACATGCTCGTCTCTGTTCGGGATGGAAATCAAGCTGTTGGGCATCTGCGTCACAGAATGTAGCGAAACAACAGCATGTCAAAAGAATGCACACAACAGGCAGGCTTTCACATATGAGTGAGCCAGCCATTCTCCACCGTCCTTTTCACTGCCTGGGTGATAGTTTTTACTGAATGCTTTTTTGCCAACTAGCGAAGGCGCTTTCACAGTTACAGTTCCGCTGCATCTGCCCAAATGCAGTTTGGGGGTTCCAACAGTCAAGCAGTGAGTGGCAGCACAACAGACCCTATCCGTGGAAGAGAATGCGCAGGGCGCTTGATAGATTCGATAACTGCAGCACACCTTTTGGGTTCCCTTTGCTTTTTAGTGTACAAAATATTCAAATATTTGTGCCAGAATTGGCAATTCACGACTAGGAACATGCATTGCGATGAAGAGCACTGGAATCATGAACATTGATCCTCAATTTCTGATGGAATCTTTCTGGTGCCTGTCAGAATAGAAGCGTTTTTGAAACAGCATACTTTGTATAAATGCACTGGGCTCAGTGCACCAATGGGTCTGGGTGAATGAGTGGCTGTGTCTCTTGAGTTAACACACTTTTCTATAATAGTGTTCCGATGCACGGAGCATACACAGGAGCAGAGGAATTTCATAAAGAAGACCAGCAAGAAAGGACATTTGCATTCAAACTGTGGGCATTGATTACAGTGTGCTTGGGGATTTGCAAATCGTTTTGCTCAGAAGGGAAATTTGTGATAGCAGCTTGCTGTTACGGCCATCCGGTGACGATTTCCCTCCCTACCAGCCATGCTCTCATAACATTAACTTCATGCTGCACACAGACAGAAAATGCGCTTCTTTGGTGCCATTGTGCTGTGCTTTTGTAATTGGCGCACTCTCTTACAGAATTTCCGGGCATGGATTAAATCCAGGGCATCCACTGTGATATCACCAGCTGGTCGGACGGTTGATCAGCCGCTCCATTCACAATGGACGCATAACCCGCAGAAGGCGGTCATGCGGTCCACTGTGTACGTGCCACTGGCGCCTCGATATGAGTCATCATTGCAGCGCCCACGCACCAAAAGACGGCGAACCGTAAGCGCGGCACCTGCGCAGGGTGATGTGCTGCAAAGCCCGCCGGCGTGGAATCTTGGCACCGACTGCGTCAGCTGCCCGGCTCGCCTTCAAGGAGGGCGTATCCACAGGCGGACGCCCCCCGTTGCGGACGGACGGACTGCGGACGGATTACGGACTGCACGTCCGCTAAATTGCGGACGGCGCGGCTGCGTGAGCAAACTGGTTGCCCCAGAGCTGTGAGCCTTTCCGTGCGTCTGGCCAGGACGCTGATGGTGCCAGAAACGCAGCCCGCCACATCCGCTTGGGCAGAAACTCGCGGATGACATGGACATCACGGGGGGCTGATGATCTGATGTAGGGGAAGACGTTGACGAAGGCAGGCAGGATCGAGGGGTGGCGATCCCTGAGCGGGAATTGTACGCTCGAGTCCACGGCAACGGTTTACAGCCGAGGCAAAAGACAACAGGCGTGCTGTCCTTATATTCAGTCCGTTCATCAACGTCCTTAATGCAATTCCTAGTGCTTCATCATCTTTTCATGCGTCTAGTTATTATTAACACTCAGTCAGTTCTAGCTGCAACAACGTCATGTCGACTATGGGACGCTTAGCGTCAAGTCGATGCTAAATTCCATCCCCCCCGCCCGCCTTCCCTGCTTGTGTTGTGTGCTCATCTGTGCTTCGGAGGCTCTATATCGCGCGGAAAAGAGTCTCACATACACATGCCTGGGAGGGGGTGCCCTTTGTATGACTTGTTTCTCTTATTCTTTTGTAACACCCCCCACCCCCCACCCCCCCCTTCTCAGCGTCAGTCCTTATGTCGGTGCCAAGATGACTCAACAGCATTACCTAATAGCCTGCCACATTTTTCAAGGCGTTTGCGAGGAAGGTAATGATAGGGGGTTCAGCGATTGTCCAGGACTATAAGATGGGTTTCTCAAGGCTGCGCAAGTGATGGAGGCCACCCCGGAAGCTCTCGATTTGGACAATATGGGGCCTTCCTTCAAGATTGAACGCTTCATATAGCTTTTTGAAGTAATCCATAATTTGTTTGCCACTGACCAGGGGCGTTTTGGGGATGTCCATATCTTGTGTCGTTTTTGTGGCAATTACATAATCCTTTAGCGTCACAGGTCTGGTCTCCCCAACCCCTCCCGCCCCTCCCTCCTAGCGTCAAAGTGATGATAAGGTTAACAATTTCGACATACCACCTTCCCTAAATACTCGGAATTTTGAGTGTGAAGTTAGGCTTGTTATTACGGCGTGAACGCAGTCTGTATTTACGTATTTTGCGGGTGTTTACGTTAAAATACGTAAGGGCACGCTGTGTTGAGCCGTAAATAACGCGTCTGGCTGACGCTTTGTCAATTCTGCCAGAGCTCGGAGTCAAATAGACTCAATCGGTGTGAAGGGGCAATCTGTGACATTAGGGAACTATTTTCTTTGTCCGGAACATAATGAACATTTTGTGAGGCCGTCCTTGTATCATGTACTTGGCAATTTATTTTTGAGCAACGAATCCTAGGCTGGGGCCCCAGCACTCTTCGTGGGTCTTATGGTAACGGAAAAGGGTGGTCAATGCTTGGCGCATTCTCATCCGCTACCCCACCCTGGCACACAAAACAGACCGTAATGGATGGCAAACACGGTGCACTCCATGACAAGAACGAAGTACTGCGTTGGACGCTTGATGTTGTCGTTCACTGCCACCATCTCCACCCAGTACATGCATCAGTACACCATGTATATAATGTTTCTTCTCTTACACACAGAGCACACTCACAAAGCTCATTCCAAGCTATCAGAAATTCGCAGAGAACGGAGTATCCCCGATATGGTAATACTTCAAACCCTTGATTCAGGGAAGGTATTGTTGGAATTTTCTCAGGCTGTAGCTATCCCGCCAACAGTATTGCTCTGGGTTTGGGATGGGTCAATTCCAGAGTGTAGCACCTGTCTACGAATCCACAGTGCCAGCAACGGTAGAACTGACAACACCACTCAGGTCCTATCCAACAATTGGTACCAGTCACGTGCAACAATTGCTAAACAAATGAACAGGATGGCAAGGAATGCACGCAGGCATCCTTTCATGGCTTTCGAGGGGTGACGCACCTGTATCACGACATCTGCGTCACAATGGCGCAACGCTGATGTTGGCTACAAGGCGATGGTGGTGCACGTCTTTTATCACCAGCATTGCGACAAATGACCGCCTTGAGTGCGGCGTCCCGTGCAATAGTGTGCCATACTGGCTCCGCTTGCTCTCCTCCACGGTGTGGGGGCAAAGTCTTGATGTTTTGCTTGTCCTGATTTGCAAAATATTCTGTTTGCTGTGTCCTTCGTTGCTGCTCATCTTGCAACTAAGCATCAATGCCGTCCCTGGTTGCTGCGCATGTGTAGAGATACATCCACCGGCACGACTTGATACCCATTTTCAATTTCACCAGTCCTTGCTACGAATGGTCCGTGGTTCGCGGCGACGTAAATCTGAAATGCGTCAATTCATGAGTCATCACCATTAATTTCCGTGAGTCACTTCCCCCACCCTTACACAATGTGGATTGAACTTGCGGCGGCGTTTTCATCCTCGCACTCGCTCATTGTGGTGAAATATAATTAATTTAATTAAAGTTCCGCGGCAAAATTTGTGGAGCTGCAGTTTTTGCCGCACGACGACTGTTGGCAATCAAAACGCATACCTTCCCTGCCTGTTGGAAACAGTACTGCAACCCATTACTGTACACAAGGCATATCGATAAACACAACATTCAACCATCAATAAATTCCTTGTCCCTCTATGAAACCCCACAGCAGAAAGAGCGGGACGAAACAGTCCACTTTTGCATTGTAGGTGACAACAGGAAGTCCAGTGACCCGATGACCGCCCAACCACTTGGTCAGTCATTCCAGCTGAACTAGACCAGACTGGATTGGATGTCGTGAATAGCATGCACTGCACATCGATCAGATCATGAACGCGCCGGTCCTGCAGTCTTGGTGGCATCTTGTCCCGCAACACCTCATTCAAAGGCTGCCGCTCTTGAGTTCTTCGTCGAATTGAGGCTCCAGTCGTATTCTTGCCAAGCTATCACAGCATCCTGCGGAACGCTGTTGCCCTGTGCACGGCCACAAACACGGCATCCGGTTGATCCTCCGTGGCCAAGCCCAACACTCAGGGCAAAGGTAAACTTGGACACCAGTCCACCGACATTGCACACGTTAGACTGCGTGAAAGAAGCTTGCAAGCAGGTTGCACCTGAAGAAGGCATTCTGGCAGGCACGCAACCGCCAATGGCCATCACTGCTGTGTGCCTGTCATCAAACACTCTGAGACCGTGACAGAATCTTTGCAGTGTGGCTGGCAGGCCCATCACCTTTACCTGTAAGATGGCGCCTACTTGGCGACCAACGTTCCATTGCTGTGCTAGCCTGTTGTTACAAAGTCTGTATTATTCTGCAGCACAACTCCATCGAAAAATTGGCTCATCGTTCCCCACCAGTCCAATCGAGCATGGCTTCACTTAGATCGCTTCTGACAAAATCGGTCACAAGTTCCAACACAGAAGGAAATACTGCACAAGTACACGGTTCATTTTACTGCTATCCTTTCAACCCACCTCCTTGTACTTGTTGATGAAATTGATCACACCCCCTCCATGCTGATCAAAGTCCCCCTTGTACCACTTGAATATATTACTGAGCGAGACAGTCTTGCCACGTCCCATAACAGCACCCCCGTCAACATTTATAAACCTGCGGGTGGCCTCATCCAGCTGTTGTGAGAAGCAAGCTGTACAGAACAGTTGCTGCAGAAGCCTGGGGCAGCTCCAGCTGCAGCAGTTGATGGCAAAATGGATCCGTGGTTCATTGTACGCACGGATGATCTTGTTCTCCAGCTGCAGGGAGGAAAGGAAACTGCAGACAATGAGTGATGGGAATGCTGGCTATTGAGGGGCATGCTGGCCCGGGGAGATCTGATGGAAGTGACGTCAGACGATGTAACTGGTGACACACATATAACGACAAAAGTTGCGATTCACACCCTCGTATGTCATGGAGTCTGCTGCTGGGAGCCAATGCCAATAGTATTGTTTGAAAATAACGAAACTGTGCTATGTCAATATGGATGTGAACAAGAAGTTGTTCCATTTGTTATCATCTGAAGGCTGTACACGACTACCTGAATTGGACCATTGTTGTGATTGAGTATCATTGACAGACGAGCCAAAAAAGCAGTTGATCTACTAAAGTCTGCCTCCGCTTTAACCATGGAAGGGCAGGACAGAGTGTGATTTCTCCTTTGCCCATCAAGCCGATTTTGGCAGCATGGGCATTGCAAGCACAATGGTGGCAGGGGTGATTCCCTGGACTACATTTGCCAACAAGGCAAAGCCCTTGCACCCTGCAGGTAATGATGAGCACAGAACCATCTGCTCCACTTTGGCTTAAGTGTTAGTGGTGGGCTGCAGTTTCTGCAGCTTGCACAAAATCAACCTTTCCCTCCCAGCACATAATTTGCCAAGTCAAATCTCACCCACACTCAAGGATATTTCAGTAACCTCATTGTCCTGTGGTAGGCGGGCAATGGCAATCTTCCAGCTATATAATTTCTTCAGCCAATGTTCATGGGTATGTCTTGATGACCCCCAAGGTGAAATGCACCCAAAGAAACCTACATCGAATAGGTTCGTCTTCTTCCCCGCAACGGTGACTGATTGGAGGTAGAAGAAATCTGCCTTGTCAAGAAAGCCAGTGAGTCCTGCAAAACAATCCTCAAAACATTATGCACCTCCCAAAGCAAATCAGCAGGCAAGAGTTCAAATTCTGCAACTATTGTGCACCGGGGATAGATGGGTGACAAACACAGGGGTACGCATCCCAAAACAGAGGCATTGACAGGCCAGAACGTTACCCGAATCTATCGGTAGAGCACGTCAAAAAAATTGTCGTATCTGTCTTGACAATTCCGCCACCAGGAACGACTCGACGGAAGGAATAGTCCTATAGAGTACTCCTGTACGGAATCTTCTGTGTCCATTTTATGCACTGACAAAGCCACAAGGCAACAACGCCACGCATTCATCTCGCCTGCTTCACGGCCCAAAGTTTTGCTCCGCACGTCCATCCACCCATTCGCTCTGAACGCCCAACCTCGGCCATGCACACAGCCGACCCCGCCCACGCCATCGTGCGCACGGCGCGGGGGGACCAGTTCCTGCAGACGAAAACTTGGGCGCCATCTTTCCGCAGACTCATCGGCATTCTTATGCCGACAGTCCCATCAGAGGACCGACGTGCGCCCATTCGCCCAACACCACCCACCACAGGCTCAACCATGGCGTCCAAATCACCCCACCGCAGGGCCCTGCCGACCGACCCCCACCTTTCCACCTCCCCCCCGTCTTCTTCAGATTGGCGTACGCCAAGTGCATCGCCAGAATGTTGTACGCGTTGCAGTAGAAAGCCAGGTCCCTCGCCGTGCGCCTCTCGAAGCCGTCAAGCCGTCCAAACGACTCCGCTACCCGCACGTTGTGCCTCAGAGCGCCCGGACCCTCCTCCAGCATCAGATCATACCGCACCAGGCCCTCGCGCGTAATGTACCGGTCCATGGGCCGCCAGTCCGGGTCGGTCGCGCCCCGATCGGCGCCCATTGCCGTCGCCAGCACCAGGGGCCTGCAGCAAAGCAGCGAGGAGGGGGTCTTAGGCGACCGGGGCCCGACCGCGGGCTGTCTGGGGGGCGCCCAGGCGCCGGTGGCCAGGGCATGCCCGGCCAGCGCGAGCGCCATGGGGCCGGCTCTGCGGGGACTTGGCCGTCGGTAAGGTGCCGTCCAGCCCTGTGGACGCAGGAGGGCAGCTCGAGGCATGAGAGGCAGAGGCCTAATACACCTATTAGTCTTGTCCGCGTGGGCATAAAATTACTCCCCGTTCTTGTTTGCTGAGATTAGGTTCTTGTTTTCGGACACCCTGAACCCCAACTACTGATCCACACACCGGGACTGGCCTTGTCAGCGGAACAAGAACCGAATCTCAGCAAACAAGAACGGGGAGTAATATATTCTCGTCCGCGTGGATCCCTCCTTCCGCTGACAAGGCCAGCGCGGGTCGGCCGGCCAGTGCTTTTAAGGGTGTTTTAAGGTGTCTGGAAAAGAAAAGAAAAGAAAAGAAAAGAAAAGAAAAAAAAGAAAAGAAAAGAAAAGAAAAGACAGAGCGGCCAATCTCATGCCCCGCCGAGGGGCACGACGTGGCAACTTGGATTTTGCGTTTTCTGGGCAGATTCTCGAATACCCATGTCCAGCGCTTCCCGCCAGCGTAACACCGCAACGCGTACGGCTCGTCACGTGCGCACATCCCCGCCCAGCGCTTGTGCCCCGGGGCCAGCGCCCGCCGCGCCTCCCACAACCGCGAAATGGGGGCGCGGCCCTCCCGCGCCCAGGCCGGCCCCGCGGCGCTGACAGTAAAAAAAGCGCGTTTCTTTGGCCGGGATCGCGACGTCCGCGATGCCAGCGGCGTCGTTGGCCGCATCCTCTTCTCTCGCGACTTCGCCACGGCCACTGTTGTCGTGCGCGGGGAGCGCTACGAGGTCTTCAGGCTGCACCTGCGGCTGAAGAAGGGCGGCGAGGAGGTCATGTCGTCCGTGGAGGCCAAGGGTGTGTACAGCAAGCTGACGACGGATTACATGGGCCGCCGGTATGTGATGGAGTACATCAGCAGCGGGTGGGTCGTCAGGTGCGGCGTGCAGGAGGTGGGGAGGTTGAGTCGGCGGTGGCTCCGCTTCGGGGAGGGCGTGCCGCTGCTGCTGCAGGTGCACCTGCTGTGGTACACGCTGCTGCCGGACGTGGCGCTGGCGGTGAGGGCGCTGGACATCACCCGGATGTACGCGGGGGCGAGGAAGATTGGCTATTGCAACTGAGGACGGTCTTGGCGGTCTGGGAAATTTATTGATTGATTGATCGGCGTCACTGCTGCGGGCAGGAGTTAGCTTGTGGCTGTGAAAGCCGTTAACGTTTGCAGGGCGTAGTGCAAAGCACCTGCTGTGAATGCCCAGGCTTGAGCTAATGTTGGGCATTGGCATCCAAGGATAATGGGATGAGCTCTTCAGATAACTTGCTTCTATGACGGGAGGGACTCCTGTCCCAAGGTTGCCAAACATACACCAGGAATGCCTTCTCCTCCACTCTGAGGATTTCTAAGCTACCTCTGAGCAGCAAGGGCCACATCCATGCACATTCTCTCGTAAAAAATGTGAATGTGGTGGCATCCCCTCATCTAGTGGAAGTCACGGCAAAGGCTTCAATCCGCCTCATTCTCTACCTTCTAAACCAGAACATGCCAGCATTAACGCAGCTAGAAGCGGTTGTCCGTCTTGTTAGGATGCAAGGAAATGCAGCAGAAATGTCAGGCAGCCCAAAGCTGTACCTGGTGCTGGCAGCCTGCAACATGCTGATCCTGTGTCAGCGATTCTGTGACCTGCAGCCACCATAAATGCCACAAGTACCCTGATAGACACAAGACATCACCAAACGAAACGCTTCTGCAAGAAAGCACATGTCTTTGGGACTCGTCCACGCTCACACTTCAGGTGTGGCTGATCGCTATCGTCCCTGTGACGAAGCAGCAACGCTAGCACGCTGTTTTGTTGGAGATTTTGTGGGAGACAGGCACCCTGGTGAAAACTGGTGTGATTGCGAGGGATACAGCAGAAGGGAGGATCGGCGTGATCTGATTCATGCCACCTTATGCATACACGTTTGGAATTCGCTTCATAGTTAAATCTCTGGCTGCCTGTTGCCTTCGCTCAGGGAGCTCACTGCACAGACAGGACAGATGCACACAGGCACAACGTCACATTCCCTGTGTACTTTGAAATATTAAACCCTTCCGCATCAGAAAATTTCACCGTTATGCTTTTGCTCCGCAATTTGTTTTTCACAGCGTTATTTCTATTTTTTTTACGTTGCTCCGCACAGAAAGGCCAAGATTTGCGTTACTATTTATATTATTTTCTCCGCAAAATATGACCAAGCGTTACGTTACTATGCGGAAGGGTTTAATATTTTGCAGTAATGCACAGATGGGAAAGCGCTGTTTTAATCGCGGACCACAGCGGCCCACAACGCCCTGTGATTATTGGAGCTTACAGCTTTCAGAAGGACCAAACCAGCACTTGCACCAACAAGGCGACGACGGGCTCTTGCGACCTCCACAATGTGTTTACCAGAATGCTCATGAATGCATCGAATGTACTGTTAGCAGCAGTCGCCACAGGACCAGGCAGACAAAAGGGACACAGTCCATTCGTTGTCCTTACAAGCAAGGATAGAGCACCGTGGAAGGAGCACAAGGAACAAACAATGAGCAGGGCTGCAGCCATGCTTGGAATCTAGGGACCAGCAGACCTGTTAACAGAACTGGATGTTTCTGCCATGAAAGATTTCCGGCCTGGTTGCCTGGTGGTCCACGATAGCGAAAAGCTGCACCTGCCTGTAGCAATGTGCACGTGCACATATGTGCAAGCAAGCACTCTGCCAGGCAGCATGTACATCAAATGATCCATGTCCTGGGCTCCAAAGCCGCAAGAAGACAGGCATTGTCAACCCTACCTGCCATCAGCACGGACAAAAACTACAACCATGCCCAGCGAGTCTGCACAAGGAAACCAACACACCTGTGTGCGTGCCACAGGCATGCCAACAAACCCAATCAAGTCACCCAATGAAGAATCCCCAAATGCCTCACACCTCACTGACATCAAGCGATTGTCACCCACATGGTTCAGCAACCCCGCCTACAAATCTATATGGTAAATATTGCTCTTCTCATCCTCTCGAATCTCCCGATTTCCCCTCACAACTCGTCCGGGGACCCCAACATGGCTATATCCTGGAGCACCTGCGACCGTCGCTGTTCCTGCCCAACGGGCAGTGCCTCCCTCATCTGCTCTATTATCCTGAGATCAGGATCCAGTTTGGTGGACCAACCTTCAAGCACCAGTGTTGTGGCCACAAGTGAGCTCACCGATCCCTTCAGCGTCACCTCATATTCCCTCACCCTCTCCAGCATCGCCCGCATCACCTCTGCAGTGTGTTCCCGAACGGCGTCCTTATCCAGACCATCGAAGAGATCCTTCATGCTCGAGATAAAGGAGTCCCGTCCCTGGGCAACGGAAAGTGCACAAGGCATGAGCTCAGCAAGGACTGCACATTAACCCATCGACATTTCTGCTGAAGATGCAGATCTTTGTAGCAGTCTGGGTTTGCTGCCTGATGCACACTGAGGCTTCGTGTTCAGCACAATTACACAGGCCCTGATAGGACAAGTGCTGCAAGCTCTGAATGACTGGTTGTGGATGACAAGCACTGTGAGTTGTACTCTGGCTGCATGAACTCTCTGCCATTGTGGTACAAACCACACATCCCTTTCTGTGCCCATAACTTGCGGATGTCAGTGCTCTTGCAGAAGAATCTACAGTGTAAACAGTATTGTGCACCCTGTATCGCTCTGGCAGTGGAACAGGGCATCTTGCTGTCATGTGCGAATGGCACATGTTGACACTGGATGGGCTGGCATATGGGGGCTGCTTCCAGGCAGTGTCAGAGAACATCAGCGCAAAAGGCTGCTATGCCCAGCTATAAGGCAACTTTTCCTTACAACACTGGGGTCTGTGCTAATCCCACAGCAGACAAGAATCTACAACATATTGCGGCACTGTGCTCCGAGGGAATAATCAGTCAAATAGGTGACATGGACTCACATGTGCGACATATGGCTTGACTATTTCTGCAGCTTGCATGAGCATGCAAGGGCTATCAGTTCACCAACCCCAAAACACATCAAGCAACAGCCCCTACCATTAGGTGAAACCCAGTTTGGGGAAAATTGCTTTTGCACTTTGCGCAGCAAAATGCTAGGTGGAGCACTGCATACCTTGCAGTATGGTTGGTGGGAAAGGCTCAGCATGCATTCCGCCGCCGTGGCTCCATTTAGCTCTGTCAGAGCCTACATTCCATACAACACAGTAACTTTCTCGAAGGGCACTCGAAAGTAGGATGATATGCACAATGGAACACCACTGGTGTCCCAGGCAATAATTGGGAAGGTAGCCAGCATGAGGAATCCTCCCATTCAAAACCTTCCACAGCAATAAAGGAGGAAGCCAGCCACATCAATGGTGCTTAAGCTGACAGAGACTACCGTTTCTTTGGCCACAGCAGACGGCTTGTTTTTCAGCCAGGCGTTGGTTCTGGAGCACTGTCTGGAGGCAATATCCAGCAATCTGGTCTCAATTCTCGCCCTGACCAAGTGATGGCGTTTGAAAGTACACATGCACATAGCGTGCATATGCAGAAGCTGCGTACCTGAAAGAACCCGACGACACCCTTCTGGTCATCCTTGGACAGCTCTGTTACCATCCCAGCATCCAGAAGCACCAAGTTGGTAGGAGATCCCATCCCAAACCTTCGGGTCGCCCAGCCCAACCATGACCGCCTGTCAGTGTGCCGGACAAGGATATTTCCAGGGTGCAAGTCCGCATGCACAAAATTGTCCCGGATGAGCATCTTCAAGTACATGTTCAACCCAATCTTTGCAATCGTTGCCGTATCCTTTCCATCAGGGCTGTGCACATACCCCGACATGCCATTGCCGATTTCAAATGTCTCCACCAGGACAGAGGGTGTGACGAAGGGATGCAGTGGGTCAGGAAATCCGATTTGGCTCCACCATCGAAAGTTTTTGTTGAACTTCTCCAGGTTCTTGGCCTCCCGGACAAGGTCCAACTGGTCGTGCAGTGGGCCGCCAAACTGCCGGACACTCTCTGACAGCCTGAGTTTTGAAAGGCCAGGCAGCTTCTCAGATAGAGAGAACGTCCTCATCATCAACGAAAAGTCTTTCCTCACAAGGTCATTGACCCCAGGATGGCGGACCTTGACAGCCACCACCGTCCCCGCCCTGCACCCGGTCCATGACGCACTGGCAGGGCTCAGCACGGCACGATGAATTTGCGCTATGCTGCCAGATGCGATCGGTTTGATGTCGAATTCGTCAAAGATCTCGCTGATTGGCAGACCAAAGGCCCTCTCCACTGCCATCTTCGAGTAGCCAGGATCGTGCACTGGTGCGTCTGTTTGAAGCTTTTCCAGGGCGAGGCACAGATCGGCCGGGAACAGATCTGGTCGGGTGGCCCCCCACTGGCCCCATTTTTGAAATGCCGGCCCTGCATGCTCAAGCGTCCACAGCACCAGCTTGTACCACATCAGCCGGCTCCCCTCAAAGTGCAAGAGCACGGGTGCAGTGAGAATGACAGGGGTGAAAAGCAACCCCAGGTAAACGGCCCTAAGCAGCAATGCCAGCTCCTCAAGAACTCTCTCAATAAAGATTTGGATGACAGTAGGGGACGTGGTGGCCAGCGTGGTGCAAGACGGGTTGCTGGCAGCGGCAGACGCCCACTGCCCTCGCATGTGCAGCACGGCAGGTGATGTGAAGACGAAAGTGGCAGCCGCAGGGATCCCAAAGCGCAGTACATCCTGCACACGCCAACGCCAAATTAGCCCCGCCAAATCACCGCTCAGGATGAACTGTGTCAAAACAGACTCGCGATGAGCACTAAACAAGCTACCGTATGGGCCAGCGTGGATGTCAGTGCCAGCACCGTCGTGGCAGCAGGGGCTGTTCCAAAGAACGACTATCCAGCGCTGCTGCCCGCGTTTTCGACTGTTGCAGAGAGCACGACTTCTCACACTAAGGGGCCATCCAGTCATCTCACTTTCATGCGCACTCTTCAGAACTTTGTGCCGCAGTCGACGATGCAACAGAGTCCTCTCAAGCATACCAGGAGGATCAAGCAACAAGCGCGCCCACGGGCGCCTCGCGGTTAACACTGCGAAATCATCGATGCGGGAGCTGTTGTGCGCCCATGGCACTCGTAAATACGACTACACCTGGCAGGCTCTCAAGGCATTGCCCAACGCACCCGATGCCCCCAATGCACCCCATTCGCCCAGTGCCTCTGCCGTCACAACGCGCTGCGGTCGCAACGGTGATTTTTTCTGTTTGCTTCTGCAAAGCCCCACCTGCCCCGGCGCGCTGACCACGATCGAGTTGAGCAGCGCCACGGCCTTGAACTCCAGCTCCGCCCGCTTCCTGGCCACCTCCCTCGCCGCCGCCCTGTGCGCCCGCCGCACCGCGTCCACCGCATCATCCAGCCCCCGCCTCAGCCTGCCGCTCGCCAGATCTGCCCGGAGCTCCGCGATGGACTCCAGGGCGCGGCATCGGATCAGGGCCCCCTCCGACAGCAGCAGGCGGCCCAGCGGGAGGGCGGACGGCGGCAGGGCGCCATTCAGCAGGGACGCGCAGAGCCTGCGCGAAGCCGATGCGAGGGATGGCTCCGATTGAGCCGACAGGCTTGGCAGGGTGGCCGGGGAGTGCCTGGCAATCCGGGAGGATTGGATCAGGGCGCGCAGGGCGCGGGGCCATCGCCGGAGCATGTGCCAGGCGAGGGCCGCGGCGCACGGGCGTGCCGCGAGGCGGGAGCGGGGGTGGCTTGGTCTGGCGCGGCCGGCGCCGGCTATTGGGACGGCCCCGGGGCGGTTGGAGGGCGGGGCGGAGGCGGCGGGCTGTAACGCCAACGGGGGCCCAACATCTGGCCCAAACTGGGCGCGGGGTGTGTGTGGGAGAGGGGATGGCGGGGGGCACTGTGTGTGATTTTACTGTGCGGTCCCCTCGGTGTTGGAATTGGCTTGGGAAAAGGGCAGAGGTGGGGAGGTACTTTACACAAGGCCATCGAAGGCTGGGTGAAGAGCCAAGTGTGCAAGTGCACGCCTCCACGTGGGCAAAGAGGGGGCCCTTTTGGCGCCGATACGCTGGCTTGGGGCCAGGACTATGCGGCAAACGTGGCCACGGGTTTGGAGACACAGCCAAGGGAACAGAGTTACGGAGAGATCGCGAACAGGCATGTCCCCTTATAGTCACAGAGCCATCTCTCAGTCATGGACTGTCACTGCCGTATCAGCGCCTTGCGGAACTAATCTCCGGCAACCCGTTTTCCTTCCTGACTCGCGGGTCGCGGCCGAACACATTCCGCCCAGTGGTCTGCCGGCTGCCGCGCAGGAAGGCCGCGGGATTTCGCGTGAGGCGCGGCGACCCTGGCATGTCTGGCCCGGCGGACTCCTATAGGGCCGAGTACACCAAGAGGAGGGCGTACGACAGGACGGTGGCGAAGCAGCAGGCCCTGCTGCAGGTGCGGGCCTAAGAGAACAGCGGGCGCGGAGGCAGAGCGGCGCTGGCTGGCCGCCTGCCCTGCTTTTGAACTCGACACAAAGCCACGCATCAGGGTTTGTTTGAGCCGGGCGCGCGGCGCACGGTTGCCAAGGGTTGGTACTGGAGAGCGCATTAGCACCACCCGGCGGTGTTGTCGCGTCCCCGTGCGCTGCGGCGCCCTCCTTGCGCTGGTCGACCTTCGAGTGCAGGCACGGGCGCCGAGATGCAGGATGCACTGTCGGACCTGCCCCTCTCTCCAGGGCCATCCAGTCTTGGCGGCTTCACCGAGCTGCAGGCGCGGGGCTCTGTGGCAATCCTGAATCTGTTGACCTTGTTGTTCCTGTCCCGCGCACACCAAGAACTGGCCTTGTTTGTCAGGTCCAGTCGCCTCGCAGCGACGCGAGAGGTTGCCTCACAGACAGTTGTGGCCTGGCCAAAGCGGCGCTCGGCACCCCCAACAAGCCGGCAAGAAGGCGGGACAAGGACTTGTTGGAGTGCAGGAGCGCCATTCAAGAGCTTGAGCAAAAGGTGGGCTAGGGTTTGCTGGCGCCACAAGCAGTGCCGTACACTTCACATGGACGACTGATGCCACCTGCTGCTCGGAATCTGGTGTGTTGGGTCACCAGTGGCAAGTTCAGGGTCAGGAAATCGCATCAGGCACTGGGGTCCATGCGATGCACAGAATATCCTTCTCCGGCGTTCAAACAACGCACTGAATCCTCAAAGAGAGAGGCAGACATGTCTCCATACATCCTCTTGATGAGCTGGACTTCTGCGACCATTTCTATGCTGAAAGATGTTGCAAGAATTAGCAGACAAAATGAAACAAGTGTGCTGCACAAGTAGAAAACTGAATGGGACAGGTGGCATGAAATGTGATAATAATAGTAAGGAGCTGTTGTGCCATGGTACCCGCTAGCAACGAAAGCCTATGGGGATACACAAAGTTGGGACAAATGGTGCAGCCTGCCTTTTGGCTATACTCCCCAATCACAACATCGCCTCCACTTTGTATCACCAGGTCGTTGCAACAGCACAGCTGGTGCAGTGCAGCCAGAGCCTGTCAGAAGAGCAGCTGACTGCACAGTCAAGGGCCGTCAGTGCGATCTCAGAACAGGTGCAGGGCGTTGAAGGTGCCGTGCAGACGTTGCGGGCTAAAGTAGACCCTGGGCAATCCCTGATCAGTGTTGGCACTTCCAGGCAAGTCATGATTGGTGAAAGCCCCAGCGACGGGCATGCTGATAGGGTCCAGATATCTTTGGAAGGCTGGTGCAAGGAGAAGGAGAAGGAACTCAGAGAACTGAGCGAAGATGCAAAGGCAAAGTTGGACAAACAGTTGCAGTCGGAAGTGAGAGATTTTCGAATTGGCAAGGCAGCGCTGGAGAACAGGATCGACGACATGCGGGAGGCCTTTCAGGGTATGGATGTTGAATGCAGCCTTGTCATTGGAGCTTGCGGTTCATTCCTTTCGATGGTGCAGGTGATGTGGAATTGTGGCCTGAATGCCAATGAAGGGATGGTGTTCTCTATCATTATGGGTCAATAAAATATTTGTCGTGAGTGCACGATCGACCGGCACTGTGTTGCAGGATTCCTGCACTGTTGATCCAGAGGGTACATCGAGCTCTGTGAGCTACACCAGCTGCTGGCTGCTAAGCCAGCTGGCAGCTGCCAGATACAAACCTACTGCACAACTCACCGGTGCTGCAGCTGAATCGTTGATGGAAGCAGTTGAATTCATTCATATACTTGTGCAATGGCTGAATGCTCTTGTTCAGTTTTGGCTTAATAAGCATCCGGGTTGCGCCTGATCGCTGAGAATGCCTAATCAGGCCTTCACATATGTACTCACCTTGCAGAGCCAACACACTGCACAATTCAAACAGGGCACAATTCCATGCCTTTCCATTCGTATCAATTGCCCGTTTGATTGGCTTGTTTGCTGAAGTCAGGCCGTCTGGGTTCACTGGAGACTTCTCTTGTCACCAAGATTCAAACCGTGCAAGATGGGTTGGATAGAGTCCTCGCATTGGACCACAGGACCACGCCGCGAAGCATCGCAGCAGCTGGCTTGGATAGCACAACGCCCACACTTGAGAATGCAGACTTTGGCCACCACAATAGCTTGGAGGGGCGGCAAGTATGCCAGCATCTTTGTCAAGCAGCAGGTGCAAGCATTCAGATTGATCAAGCCAATCCCCCTCACAGAGATGCCTGTGTCCAACACTGTCCAGACGACAACCATGGCCACAGCCCAGCTCTGTGCAAGACCTGGGATCGGATTGGGGAGCATGTAGAAACAGGATCCACAGCCAGACGGCCTATGACAGAGCTCCAGAACCTCGGGGAAGCAGACTTGAGGAGCTCTGTGGATGAGGCATGCTGCATTTTGGCCCGCATGCATGACACTTTTGCGGGCATTAGATCAGCACTGCAGGTCATGTGTGATGGGGCTGTACCTGTCGAACAGCTGCTAAGGGATGAGGAGCCACAGTCCGAAGGCCGCTTCAAGGGCTGTTGCAGCACAATGCACGCATGTCGTGTGGGACAAGCCGAAGGACCAAGCCTGGCACGAGTTCCAATAGTGATGGGGGCAGATGCGCAGTATTGCGGTGGGAATCCAAGTGTACTGCCATCTGAAACAGGTTCACAGTACCGCACCAAGATCTCCAGTGAAAGAATGCCCTGCAACGTTGCCAAACCTCCCCTGCCGGGTCCGCTGCAGTGGGGAAGATGGCAAGCGCCTGGGTCGTTACACGTCCTGAGGACAGCGCAGCCACTTCAAGCCAAGCCCTCCCCAGCAGCGCCCTGTGCGTCCACCCAAAAAATCCCCAGCCAAACATCGCTTTCAGCACAGTGGCCACGCCAGGACAGATCCGCAAGCTGTGCCACCGAGACGCCACTGACCAGGGAGTCTTCAGGGAGTCCCAGCTTGTCGGAATGGCATCCGCCAACAGCCAATCACAGCGAATGCAGCTCCAACCACAGGGTCCATCTAGTCCCGCCTGCACCCATGGTCGATACACACAGGGGCATGGAGAACGACATGCTGAATGAACTGGGTTGCCCTCCTGCTGAGACGGGAAAGGGAGTGGTCTCCCCAGCCAGCGACCCTGGTTCTGGGGACTGTCCTTCAGAAGTTTCCCTTCCGGGCGCTTGGGCGCCGATACAAGCCCAACGACCGCGATGGAATGATGAGAACGTGCCTATGAACAATGGATGTGGGGGAACATCGAGTAAATCGCGTTCCCAGCTTGATGAAAAACTGGAAGGGGCGCGCCAGGTGGCACCTTCCTGATGGTGACAAGGCCACTGGGACTGAGTGCCCATTGCCACCGCCCAGTCCGTGGGTCTTGAAACGCATGTCGGCAGACAGGAGGAGACAGCTTCAAAGGCTGTATGCAGAGCTTCAGGCACTGGATGACTGATGCTCAAATAGGTCTCTGCTGCTCGAGCAGGCTGCTTGTGCCCTTTCAGCAGGGGCAGCAAGAGGGACATCATAGAGGATGACTTCCAGCGGCAAGGGCCAACTTCAACACTCACATGTGTGCAATATTGTGGACTCGAAGTGCAGTTGGCTCCTGCATCCTTCCCATACTTTGCCATGGAGCTCAAGGAGAAATTCGTGCGGAAAAGTGGCCTAAACAAGCTCTCCACAACATGTGCACATGCCACAGGCTGCAAAACCTGGAAGGAAATACGTCATGTGCCATTACAACGGATGTGTTCAAACCTCAAGATCATTCCATCCCAAACTCAACAACCAGGGCACTGCAACCCTGCCCTCATGCCACCGCACCACACGCCGACTGCTCCTTGCAGTGCCCCGCTCAACGAATGTCGTCTGTCCCACTGTGCAACCCCAGGCAATGTGCGTGTCATGCACTCCCAAAGAATGTTAAGAAGAAACTCGATAGTCAAACCCTTGACGACTCTAGACGTCGACCTTTCAAAGGTTTCGAATCGAAGCACTGGCGCTAACGTTGCTGCCGATCGTGGCTCTGGGAGCCCACTGTCCATGGCGACTGACAATGCGGGCATTGGGATTTGCCCGATTGCCTGAACCAACGGTACAGGCAGGCCCCGTGGAACTGCACACTGCAGGTGGCGCAACGAAGCCGTGGCGTCTCCCGGTTCGAGGGGTGCACCACGCTGTAGCAAATTAGGCACGGCTCCACGCCCTGGAAGGCCCTGTCAACGTTCTGCTTCCAGAGGGACACTGCCTCCAGGAGCGAACCGTTCTGGTGCCACATGAACGCGGCTATGGACAGCAGCCACTTCCGCAGCTGCGTGTCGTTCACGCCCACCTGAAGGTGTCAATATCAACATGAGATTGCGTCCAAATCAAATTCAACCAACCGATGGCATGCGCAAAGGAATTATACAAATGTCACCAATGCAGTTTTGGACACGCAGCCAGGCACTATACAACATTTCAAATGTTGATACTCTACAATGTTTCTGTATATCAACGTTATAATGCATGACATTTCTTGACTGATCTACTGATAAACCTGTGTGCCATTGCCAACAAGGAAGGTGATTTCCTGTCCGTTCTAACTTCATCGATTGCTGGTGGTGGTCACAAGTGTACGCTAAATGACGAATGACCTCTACCAACTTGCATTTCAAACACGGTTTTCCTGCAACTGACGAGTCCATAATGCACGACAACATCTCACAACGATGGACCCTGACGACTGACTCTGACTCTGACGATGAAATACGGGGTCACTACTGCCACTGCATCGATCACTGCTGGGGCCCATTGTCACAACAACAGCATCTCGATGACGTCAAATGCGTCTGACGCACACAGCACCGGATCGTGATCTGCAGCATGCTATACCTTGTTTTGGCATTCCACCTCAGCAGGCTTCAAGGGGGTGCAGCTGGGGAGTTTGATGACCAGCTCCAACATCGAAGTTTCCTCAATCTCCATGGTTGCAATGACCTCACCCCTGCCGGGTACGCATCGCGTCTTGAAAGTGTCGTCAGCCGAGGCTGCAGCGGACTGTGAGGCATCGAGGCAGCCACAACATCAGCACAGACACAAATTGCGCAAATGTTTCATGGCTGCATTTGCAAGATTTTCGAGAATCGGTGTCCTTCCACCGAGATACAATGATGGACACTTTGGTCATAGTGATGTTTGTTCGAGGGCCTCCCTGACTGCCTCACAGCACAGGTTTCACCGCAAGTGCATGTGTCTCCACCGATCGTCTTTCTTGTGGGAGACGAGGCATGAGCAAATCGCAATAAACACCAATAAAGTGCGACTCCAGAATGCAAGGAACGAGCCTACAGAGGAATTAGCATGCACTGTTCAGGAAAGTAAACCACATCTTGGAAAGCAAAGAACCAAGAATTGGCTCATGTGCACAAGCAAATGCCCTTATCAATGGCTCCGTTTTTGGAATGATCCATTGCAAACAATTCTCAGAGAACCAGCGAGGACACTTTGTGGTGAAAATGCCAGCCAAACAATTCAGCAGATCCTTCACTTGCGTGTCTGTATGCAGCCCAGCACACATTTCATCCAACCCCTTACCTGCACAAAGTCGAACTCCCTTTGAATCAGCGCCGGGCTCTCCTGTTCCTCGGTGTACGCTTTGACTGCCATAGCGAGTGCCTTGTCCCTGACATCCCCAAACCATGTCCGAGCACTGGCTGGGAAGACGATGAGCACGATGTGATACATCTGCACAGCCAAAGCCTGCCAGTCCTCATCCGTGTTGGGTGCACCGATGCGCCGAATCAGCAGCTGAAGCTGGCCGTCCCTCATTTTCAGGAGCTCAGCAGCTGAGTTTGTTCGCTTGTACTTTTGCTTCTGGCCAGCTCGCTGAAGCGGCAGCAGCGGGGCAAGCTTGTCGAGGAGGACGGATACCAAGCTGGTGGGCTTCTGAAGGGCTTGGGTCAGTCTATGCCGCCGCTGTGAGGAGCTGCTGAGTCCGATCAGGTGCACAAGCATCAGACTCCAGGCACAAAGGAACAGGCCTGTTTGGTCGGGGCGGGTGAGAGTGGGGGCCAAGCAGGTGTGGATTCCTGCACACGAAGACGCAGGAATTTGGACTCAGGCTGTCAAACACAAAGGGGCAAATCTGCAGTGGCACACAAGGCGCGACCCAACACCACCCAGATGTAGGCGCAACAGGTGCCAGGGCACAGTGGTTTGTCTTGTTTGGACATCTGTAAATGGTGAGAATTTTTGCCCTCACATGATGCATTCCTGCATACAAATCACCTGGGAGCAGGGTAGAAGGCAGGAACACGCAGCAAACTCAATGCACACTGTGAAGTGCTGTATTGGGTAACCATGCCGATGTAATGGCAGCAGCTCTCGCTCCCTTTCCCATCCGGGGAAAAACAACCAAATGTGAGAAGCGTGTCGGCAACCAAGACAGCTACTGACCTGCATCAACCAGCAGCTGCACATCATCCCCCTCCTCCATTTCTTCCGTCGTATCTTCATTCAGAGCCGTGGCCATCGTCAGCTGCGATATGGCTTGCTCAGAGGCTGCCATCCTGAATGCTGCCATGCGCAGGCTATCCAGTCTGTGAGGTAGCAGTGCCAAGGCAAGGAGGCAACGTGCAGGATCGACACCAGTGTCATCTGCCCAAGCATCCATCGCCTCCAAAGCCTCAGCCATGATGCCCTCTGCACACAAACATAGCTTTTCATACAAGGCCCGCCACATTCCTTGCTATTCACAATGTGAAAACAATTGTATGGTGCTCTGGACGATCCTCCCCCCCTCCGAAACTTTCACAACAACGTTGCAGAATCCTATTGAGCCCCAAAGCCCTTGCAAATTGTGTAAACTTTGATGCACACTGCACAACAATTTTCTGTTCTCAAAGTTAGATCCACCACCACAAATAATTGCAAATCCATCGAAGGCTACCCAAGCCACAAGAGTATACACGCCGCATTCGTGACTGAGATCCTGGCCTGGTCTCGCAGGCCTTCGAGGTTTGAAACACCAGCATTCTGTGGCCAAGGGCCGTCTCCTGACCCCTGCTATCCTTTTATGGGCACAATGGCAGCTCTTTGTTCACTGTTGGCACATTCAATGGTCTATCACCGGCTCCTGGCGTTCACACCAACAACCTATCGCAATTCACTCCTCAGCTTACTTTCACACCAGTTACTCCCATCGCCATCCCCACCCCAAGCGTGTTTTCCTGGCTTATGTGCTACTCTCTACTGTGTGCTTTCATGCTGCACTGCAGAGACTACCGCATCACCTCCCTCATGCAGCTTGAAGACTTCGGAGTGCCCAAGTTCGCTGGCATTCATTTTCGCTGCAAGCAATTCTCCAGAACCAAAACCACATGCACATCTTAGGCAAATCAGTCCATGTGAAAGTTTCCTGCAGTAAACACAGCAACACGAGTGTTTGTTGAAAAACAGACGTCCAATGGTGTGGAACAAGCTTGCAGGAGACGCACCATCAGCCTGTGCAGTGTCCACAAGCCTCGACATGGCATTCCATAGCAAGTCCATCCGTTCCAGCAGGTCTCCCGCGTTGCTCCATGCTGCCTCGCCACCAGCATGAGCCAGGGACAGTATCGATCCAGCACAAAAGGTGCACCTCATACAGTCCAGCAGTATGTCACGCACGCGCATCTCTGCACGCCACTTGTCAGCACTGAGGCGGCCAATGCCCTCCATTGTTGGGTGCAGCAAAATCGCCAATGTTTGTGCCCAAGGTGATTGATTACTGCACATCGACGTCAACGCACAGAGCTCCATCTCTTGAACAGCCTGTTGGCCAAAATAAAGAAATCACTTACCACTGCCCATATATCTGGCAATCACTGCCTTGCACCAACTTTTCTGCCTTGCAAACGAGCACAAAATGGGGCTGAAACAGATGAAGTGAGGAGACGGGAAAGGGAGGGACTTGATAACACACACTGATGGCATCCAGCACATGCAACAGATCTGTTGAATCTTCTCAAGACCACATACCAATCATAGGTGTCCAAAAGTCAATGCGATGGCTGTTGCACACATGAACACATTAATATGATCCAGAGCCAACCCCTTACTGACAATTCTCAACTCCTTATCAATATCAGTTCCTGTGCCGTTGGCTGGCAGCTACCTTTGCAACAGCGTTGTCCTGGGGCACGATCCCCACACGAGAAAGCTGGCCCAAAAGCTCAAGCCCCATGGCTGGCGTTTCGACTTCGTGCTCACTGGCCTCTGCAGCACAAGTGACCACTGAGGCAGACAACGACTCCACACACTCTTCTAGCTTGGTTACAATTGTGCCAATGCCAGCCTTCGTCCTGGATGAGCACAAAGAGTCAGTACAGTGCCTTTTATGTGCAGAGAAAAGCACACAGGCATGCCATGCCACCACCATATTGCCATTAGTGTGGACTCCATAATGGCCAAAATGAGGATAGTGAATTTAAGAGCTCGCTATCATTCTCGGATGCTTCATCGTCATTGGCCAAGTTGGCCACAGCCCTGTCAAATTTGGAAACTGCACTCTGCTGAAATCTATGATATCCAAATTCAATGAGCAGCACTAGTTCCATACTTAACCAAGTTTTCCTATGGGGCACACCCAAGGGCGACTGTGACATAGAGCTGCCCTCTCTTTCAATTTCTGTGTACTACTCCTTGTTATCATATGTACTGAATGAGACATACCAGTTCCCTGTCCAGGAATGTTGCTTTCACCACATGTTTACTCAAGATCCTGACATGCAACTGTGCACCCAACAAGTTAGATCACAGGCAATTTTGGACACACTTGCCCTCAACAAAGGCCCAAGCATGGGTGCCAGGAATTCACAGGTCATGCATCACAAGCAGGTCCATAAGCGACTGATCAAGTCCCAGGGCGAACACCACAGCTTGAAAGCCTGCACACTGTTTGCGAAGATTTTCAACGTGTGTGAAGTAGTCCTGTTTGCCCCAATCACCTGTCCATGAGCCATCGCCAGTCGTCTGTGCCAAGCTGCTCACTGCAGTATGCCACCACTCTCAGGCCCAATTGTGCAAGGCTCTCATCAACACCAACCCTCTCACATTCGTTTAGCTGAGATTTCCTCTCAGCTGCTTGACAAGTGCCAGCCTTGAGCACAACAACCCATCCATAACAACTGTCAGACAGGAGAAAAAATGTGAGCAACTGGGATCTCCATATATGCAAGGCAAATTCTTGGAGTGTTGTCCATACTTTATGCCATGTTCAAGATTCTTGAATGCATCACCACATTCAGTCAGTACACAATTAGAACTCACGCGGGAGATTGAAACTGAGATGACAATTGCAGTGCAATGAAGGACAACACATCGGGCTGCTGTCCAACTCTGAACTATCAATAGCACATACTTTGCCCACCTCCGCAAGCTGCAGGTGTGGGCCCTGCGGGCTGAGTTTGTACATCCACTGCACCGATGTGTACCTTTGGTAAAATACAGAACACAACATTGTGCTATGCACCACTGCATTTGTGTGCGCGATGCCACATGGTGGTATTACACATAAGCATCCTTCAGTGGCCAAGACATATCCAGGACTATAAGCATGTATCACTGTGATCCAGGTCACAGGAATGGATCATTTCATGCGCAAACAGAATGAGATATATGACAGACAGCAGCCAGCAGTCTAACTTGCGCTTCAATGCAATGCCTATATTATAGAAGGGTTACAACTGTCCAGCACGGTACTACCTCCTCTGCAACCTGTGCTCTGTCACAAGGACTATGGCCGACAACGGCAATTGTACGTTTCTGCAGTGTTTTATACCCATTGGGGTGAACATGCAGTGGCAAATACTCTCCACAGGTGTGTGTGGGTACACTGCATCTAGGGCACAACAGTGGGAAGCATCAGGCCATTGACATCCCGACAGACCGAATCCTGCAGCTGCCTAGGTCACTTCTGCCACACTACCCACCCACCTGGCGTCGGAACAGCTCCAGCAACGAATCCCGCTCATGAGGCAGGGCATAGCCCTTGTACACAGCAGACTGCACTCCCACATGTTCCCCATTGCTAT
The DNA here is from genome assembly GCA_905146915.1 of Ostreobium quekettii. Classification (NCBI taxonomy): domain Eukaryota; kingdom Viridiplantae; phylum Chlorophyta; class Ulvophyceae; order Bryopsidales; family Ostreobiaceae; genus Ostreobium; species Ostreobium quekettii. Next base: position 51,522 of record CAJHUC010000701.1, on the reverse strand, counting down.
CCACAGGGAAGCACGCCAATGCGACCCTCAGCGGCCATCTGGCTTGGCAATCAGGACTCGAGGGGGAAAACAAGTTCGAGGAACATGCAGCCTCTAGCCAGATCCGCGAAAAGTCTGCCAAGCCTGACGACTTAACGATCTGCTCAGATTGTGCCCTGAGCACAGAGACGGTTCAGCAATGCAAGCAGGGGAAATTGTATGGACACGAGTTGATGGGATTGATGGAGCTCAGCGCCCACCAAAATGACAAACTTTCTTGCAACAGTTTCGACAATTGCACGGCCAAGGGTGCCAGCAACGAGCATAATGGCTCACGCAAGCAATATTGGTCGAACTGGCCTGCTACACAGGTGAGACACAATCCACCTGACATGCAAGAGGATCGTAAATATCTGGAATGTGTACAAGTCAAATCCTACCAAAACAGCCATCGAACACACTGAACATACTTCCTTGTGCCAGCCCTTAGACACTTGTCTACTGCAGCCTGATGTAATTCCCCAATTTCCCCCCCTGGCTGGTAACTTTAGCAATGCAGTAAAGCCATACCAACTGCCACATACCATGCTAGATAATAACAAGCCCAATCTTGCACATGACTCCTGCCCCAACACGTCGGAGTTTGTTCTGTGTTCCCGTGACTCCATCCCACAACGTCAAGTATAGCAGCACACTGATCCGCACTTCAGCAGACCACAGACAAACGGCAGCAGCACTCTTGGCACTGTCTATGACACCTGACATCTTGAATGCTCAACAAGAGGTGAACAAGATCAGCAGCAGACTATTCCAAACAGTGCCCCCCTGTGGCTCACGTTGTTGACAAGGTCCAAAACCAAATGGGCTGTTGCCCAATCGCATCGACGACAGCAACTGCAGCCCAGTGTGAACCATGCATACCAAGAGAATAGACAGAAACAAATTGAGGGACAGGAGCCAAAGTTACTCTTTCCATACCTGAAGCAGGGGCCAACTGTTGACAAGACAGTGATCAACACTTCCTCCACATAGGCGCTTGAATCACTTGGTGTGATTCCAAACACACACCCTCTGAAGAAATTGCTCAAGACTTCGACCACACCATGTTCGGTTGCGTGTTGAGCAAGCACCATCTGTTGCATATCATAGAGAATGTGGGCTGTGGGTGCGGACTTTTACGACACCAAACAACTATGCCAATTCTGACAAGAAGTACATCACATTCAAGGGCAATGCAATCTTTTGGAATAAAATTAAACGCGATGGACCAGACTGCACCAATGAGTACTTTTGAGTGCACACATATGCTGGCACAAAGTGCAGTTACTGGGGGCTTTGGTGTAAACACTGTTGACACTGTGGTGTGGCCCTTCACACATACTACACAGCGTTTTCAAATAACTGTCGTTATCATTGCTGATTTGTGCCAGCAGCTCAGAGAATGGCTCACATCACCTTTGGCTGAATAGCAGAAGCAAAATAGAAGCATCTGCATGCCCTGGTGACTTGTTGATAGACAATAGGCAAGCAAACTCCAAGAGATGGCAGGAGACCCATACCTGCTCAGGTGCAGCAGGGGTGACACCTGTGCTCTTTATAAACATAAGAATGAACAGGATGACTGACAATGCTGCAGGTGGTGACATGCACCAATGCGATACCAAGCACACTAGTACACTACACCAGTGTGCTCAAAATCAACGGGACTACAGTGAAGGCAAATCAGGGCCAGATACTGTTCCTAAAGCGAGTTGTGCGAGTGCAAACTGCAGCACTTGCCAACATCTCGACTTGCAAGTTAAAGCATCATGCGTATCCAGTGACTATTTTCACACACATTGCTCAGGATGCTCTTGCACACATCCCCTGTCATTAGGCGGAGCATGGGCATTTGGTCAAAACACATCCACCTTTTTGAACACAGGAATCACCACTTTTCCTCCTTGCCAAACTGAAACAACTCGAAATCTCAGCACTGCACTTGACACATCTGACAAAGCACAGCCTCTGCACGGAAATTCAGCAACTGTGGGCAAACAACACCATTTAATGGCTGTATTATTGTAGCATCAAACACCGTTTGGTCCCCTTTCATTCTCTTTTCATGGGCATCGCTCATGGTTTTGGTCCTTCCAGGAGACCTTACCAGTGAATCATGCAGTGCTCCCACAAAGGGTTGTGCAGTCTGTAGTCCCATTGCTAAGCAGTAATCCAGAACCCTCAATGGCAGACTGTGGAGTTTCCCCTCAGCAACCTCTTGAGAACTGAGGGCTTCCTCTTCTGCAGCTGCTGCAGTGGCCACAGCACTCACCACTAGATGGTCAAGCACGTCCTCTGCCCCTCCCGCACATGTGTCCTCGCCCTAGGGCACAAATGCAAGGTTCAGGATATACAATGACACCCTGAGCAAACTGCCAAGGGCAGCAAAACACTTCAGCTGGTGCAGTGGTTTGGAGACAAAGCCAAGGCTATGAAGGATAGCATGATAATTTGTGTCATTGCAGGCCCAGCAACGTCAGACATCCCTGACTGCATGCTAACAAGATGACTAGTTCCACTAGGAGAATTCTGTGTCAGAGATGCACACCGTATGACTGCTGTTGTCAAACTCTGAAGCCCATCAAGGTGCCAAGCGAGTTAAGTCCCAGGCAAGTTGCAGCAACAACCAATCAAATGGGCCAATCAGTTGAGTGGATGTACGCCTTCAGAATTGTTGGCATCATAAGCTTTGGAAAGGGTAAAGGGTCTAGAACAGCACTTGCTTTCTTCCACAGGCACAAACACACATACACATACACCTCCTTTAAGGAAGTCTATTGTAGACTTGTGGATGGAGTTGTGGAAAACTGTTTTTGCTAATAAAGCGACGGTGGCATTATGTAACCTGATTTCAAAGTACAGTGAGGGGAGTAATGAGGCCACAAGGACACACAGGAATGTGCATGGTCGAGTTGTGCACCGCAGAGGCACAAACCTTTGGGGAACAGAGCAACTCAACAGCCAGCCAAGCCCTCTGCTCTGCACTGCCCTCCCCCAAACCGCCCAGCACATCTTCCACACCAGCTTTGCGCAGCAAATGGCAACAAAATTCCAACATCACCATGCTGCAAATGCCTCCTTGCTCATGCTCTTCCGTTGGGAGCAGCGCACCCGCCTCACCACCTGGCTGACACCATTGAGGCCAACGTGCATGACACAAGAGGAGGGTATCCAGCAGGCGAGCACGCTGAGTTGGGTCACTGCATGCAGAGAGAAGCTCTGAGGCATGGACTGCGATCGCTTCGATGGCATCATGATCACATGGCACCAATGAGGGTGTCTTGCACATGATTTGCAGCTGGTGCTTCAACAATCCTGCAAAATGGCATGGGCATAAGGTCTGTCAGCAGGTGTGGCTGGCCAATGGCTGATTCAGCACAAACCTCTCCTGAGCTGCATGTGCCAGCAAAGACATTGTGAACCAACACTTCTCTGCTCCTGGAAAACCAAAGGCAAAAATCTTGCCCTGGGCCATGGCCTTGGAAACTTCAACAAACATTGTCTCGACAGGACACTGCTGCATATTCTGTATGGCGAAGCTCCCATTGCACTGGTTTGAGAACCTTTCCAACAAGGACGGGCAGCTCCACACAAAGCCAAATGGTCTGGACATTCATCAAAAGCAGCACAACAAGCGGGAAACAACAAGATAATCTACAGAAAAGGATCGTTCTGCACTTCACCACACGTTCTTTATCATCTTAACCAGCTGTTTGCGACAAAGCAACCGCCATGTTATGAAATGCATTCAAAAATACTCAGCCGCTTCTACCTGTTAGTTTCTCCACAGCTCTGTAGATCTGCACAGGAATTTTGCCATGCAGCATGCGAAGAGGAGTACCAGAAGCCCAGAGCTTTGATGCAGCCGCAGATAGGTCGCTCATCTGATTAATGACTTCCTTGCTTGCCTGTCCAAATTGATCTGAATGCTGCCAGGCTAAGTGAGCAACACAGCACACAAGCTGCCACCACAGCTCCAGAGCTTCGTCGCCATCCGGCAAAAGGCCAGAAAACAGTGTGTCATCCAAGATGCCAATGATTGTTGTGCATACACCCAGATCTGGCACATTTTCGGCCCCCCTCTGCGTTAGGCATGCTTCAAGCATATCTAAGAACAATGTCATCATGCGAGCAGATGTCTGTGGGGTCAGCAGAGACTTGTGTGACCCAAGAAGAAGCCGGGCAAGCTCAACACACTCCTGGGAGCTTGCGAGTGCGGATTCCTGACAGCAGCTGAGGGCAAGTGCATCCAGCTCTGGACATTGCCAAACTTCCAGAGGCCCTCTGAAATCTAGGAAGAGACACAATGACAACTCAACAGGCAATCGCAGAGCGTGGAGATGGGCATACACACAGAAACACACATGAAGTCCCAGCCTGAGCAACTCAAGGTGTGCAGCCCACAGATGGGCCACACGCTTTCTACACTCAGCTGCATCATATCAGCACCAATCAACCACGGCGCCACACTGGATATCGCCTCGTGATCTGGCTGTCTCAAAAATCACCCTGAAATGGGCTTTCCAGGATAGCTGACCATTCACAGAAGGTCCTGGAGTAATGCTTGCAGAAAGGAGAAGAGCCCTAGCGCTGACAACGTGTGAATAGTGTTCGCCACCCTTGGACCTGGCTGAGTGCTTGCCAGGTTGAAAGTTGAGCTTCCTGCTGTTACTCCAAATTCCATGTTGCCATTGGACCTCAATCAAATGGGAAAAGTGGCACAGATACTCTTTCCCGGTTGTCCCTTACTCTCAGCAACAATCAAATGTAGTACTCACCTATCTTCCCTGCGGTCAACATTTCGATGAGGATGCAAGCAAACTGTGGGAGCTGCTTCACACAACTGCCCACAAGTGGCTGTGGGGAATCTACCCCATCGTTGGCATTGCATCTAACTATTTGCTGCAGTACGTGACCCCAGCTGTTCTGTGAGGTATGGTCCCCAAGTTCCACGCAAGCCAGCACCAGCTCTCCATAAGCAGCGACAGTGTCACCAGGCAGGTTGCCTGCTGTGCAGATGTGCACAAGTTGCTGAAAAAAATTGGGTGGGCTTGAGACTTGCCAGCTGTCCATGGCATCTATCTCTGATGGCACAACAATGCCAGGACCATACACCTACATCAACAAGTTCAAGAGTTTGAAGGCTGATTGGTAGTTGGGGCAGGAACCATTAGCTGGTGGACCAACACCAAGGACTTGTCAACATCGCCCCACTTCCTTAAGGTGCAGGAGGATGGCATGCCCAGAATCTAAAAGGAAACGAAGTGCTGAGGCTCGAGCATGCTGGAAGAACAGCAGGCAAGAAAATGCATGGCAAGTTGGACAGCACTGGAGAAGACTGATGGCCTGCCTCCATCAGTCCAGAAGCACAGATGGACTTCCTGCAGGATGACTGACAGATGTTGGTGCTTTCCTGCTTGGGGACACCCACCTTCACAAGGTCCACAAGTGCAGCAACCACCTCAGCATTTCTTGAACCTTCCACAACTGCACCTGCCAATTTGCCGCCAATGATAGCAGCAATCCTGCTTGCGATTTCTATCTTTGTGTCTGCACTACACATGGATTGGGCTGATGCCAGCTTGACCACAACTTGCGAGACTCTCCTGAATCGTTGCAAGTCCAAATGGGAGCCCGCTGCTGAATGAAGATCTGTCTCCAGGATGACAACGAGCTCATCCACTATGGAGTCCAGCAGGGCATTTTGCACTGCCAAGCTTAGGTCACAGTTTTCTTCCTGCATTTTGGCCAGCAACGTGTGACAGCAGGTGGATAACACTTGGACAGCAGCAGAGGAGAAGGAACAACTTGTGTCTACAGCCGATGGAATGAGGAATGCAGGAATTGTTGACTGGAGGAGGCAGCTCCGGAACTCGCTTGGCTGGTCACTGATTTTCTCTGCTGCCACCAGACCCCAGGTCAGGCACTCAGAAAGCAAGATGGTGCTGGCAGGCTCCAATGTGCTGCACCAAACATAGTTCCAATTAGTAACTGGCTCGGATTCAATGCATCTGCTTGTTACACCTCCAGCAACGAGATGGCTATCAAAAACTCGCATGCATCGTTCCAGAAGCCATTCTCATTCTTGACTGCCGTTGTTAACAGATATCGTCCAAAATCTTAGACCACATTTACCAGTACAGGTATTCCATTCAGGCTCAAACGGCAGTACAAACAGCTGCAATGGGGAACTGCCCACCAAATTTGCCCACCTCGCCCTAGAAGGTTGCTGCATTCCCTGCCATGCACTTTCCATGATCTTGACCAGCAGTGCAGGCTTGTTGCCCCACAAACCCTTGGGAACGCTGCTAACAAAAGGCAATACTGCAGGGTAGGACTCTTTACACGACCCATAGCCTCCATGCCGAAGGAAGGCAGACAGTCTGGGCAGTATTGCTTTGTCCATGTTCAAATGTTCCCAGCACTGTGGACATGCCTGACACACAAACGAAGCAAGCTGAAACACAATCACTGCACAGGGACTCAGGCTTCGAGAGATCGTGCGATCGGCTGTCCTCCTTGACATGCATAGTCTGCATTGCTCCTCTCTTCACTCAGCAATGACTGCAACACTGTGCATACACTTGACATAACAGCCATAAAATTGAGAGCATGCAGTACACCACATGGAACTGTGTAGCAGTATTTTAGCAGTCTTTGTGGTGCTGACATTGTGCAGCCAGAAACGCTGCGATTGGACAGCTGAGGCTCCACACCTTGATGAATCTGAGCACCATGCTCCACATGACTCCATGGCAGGACGGCTCCTTCTCACCAACGGCACCAACCACACGTGGCGACATCTCCTTTGCATAAACTGCCAGAGATTTGGGCGACTGCGCAAGTGTGCCATCAACAAGCTGATATGCACGGAGGCGCACAGAAGCGCTCTTTGCTCCTAAGTGCTTCTTGAAGAAAGGCTTCCCAGACACAAGTGAGGCAACATGCTCCAGAATTGGTGTCTCGGAAGGCTCTGCAGACAATGATGCACACAGCAGCCCTTGGCAAGCTAGTGATACGACTGCCACACTGCACAAACATCTTCCATCCTCTATTGCACTTAGAGTGTACAGCTGGACTCTTGTTAAAAGCCAGACTAAACACTTGATGCGCTTCCAAGCATTGCACTGTCTGTCGCTTTTTCTTCCACCCTTGCATGGTCTCTTTCAGTCGTATTTCAATGATTGATCAGAATCATGCACTGTGCAAACTTGTGCCTTTTGAGAGAAGGCAATATCTTGGGTGTTTGAACCAATGCAGCCGATGCAATTACACAGCCACAGTCTTGGCAAATGTGTACACAGAGTTGCCATGACACCAGCATGGAAGCGGCAAGGCCCTTTAGTGTTCAGTACGTTGGAAGACTTGATAAATGCAAAGTCCCCGCTTTTGCTCCTTGCAAAGTCAGACGGTTTACAGCTTTGAACATACCACACTAATGATTTTGATGATGTTTGGTGTCTCAAGCAAAAGTCCCACCCACCCAGATAGGCAATCACCCTTGTATACTACAGCAGTGAGTAGAACAATACATACACAACAATTTTAGGGAGAGAAGTAAACCTTCCAGACAGTCAGCAGTGTCCTGAACAGGTATTTTGTTTTTCCACACAACCAATGAATCAACATCCAAGCAAAGCAAAATCATAGTCTTATGGGTACCAAGAGGTATGTCCACGATGATTCTGCAATCACTGTCATGTCTTTGTCAATCAGTACACTGCACTACATTGGGAAACATGTGTTGGATGGCTTCGAATGATGCAGGAAACAGTGCACAACAAACTGGTGAAGCTAATGAAGCATTGCATCAGAAATGAATGAACCAAAGGAGCACCTTCACAGCAAAGGCGCCCACTGCGGAAGGTTGACAATAATTGACATGAACTGTTGATCCCAGCCAGAGACGCTGTCAGATAGGCAAGTCACAGTCGAGGACGCAGATGCACTCACACCTCCCATGCTGGCATCAACTAAAGATAGCAATGAGGACAGTGATGCACACACGACCCCTTCATAGCGAATTTCGAGATCCTCAAGGTCCCCTTTCTTCATGCTTCCACTCCTGCCGCAAACGGCCCAAATAAAACACGGGCATGCATTCATCCGCACAACTGACAGTCTCTCTGCCAAGTTCAAAACAGTTGTTAGCCTAAAGAACCAAACCAGCACAGCACAAAACAGACTGCAAGTCTTTTTACTGTCAGCATATTAGTGAGCAGCTGGTTCCATGCAGCAGCTCCATATTTATATATAATTGTGAGGAATCCCTGGTTTTTGGGTGTTGTTGCAATAGTGTTGACTCGGCAGTATACAGAGGGGTGCCCAATTGCAACAGGTGTGGCTGGGCACCATTCAGACTTTTCAGTGTAAGCCCTCGCCGAAACGATTACTCCTTCCATCAGCAGGGCAGCTTCCCAGCTAGGACAATGGCACATAATTTGGCAGCAGTAAATGATTGGCAAATAGGACGCAACAAGAAACAGTGGGACTCACTACTGGTACGACAAATGTTCACAACAGTCAAGCATGTCACTGCTGACACAATCCAAACTTCATGGCATTTGGCCACTGTAGCGGGGCCGCGCTTTGCCTGCTCAATGCCGCAATCTGAACTTTGGTTGTGTGCGATAATCTTGACACGACTTGGGTCTGATAACTGCCTGCCACAAGTGACCAGACAGCTGCTGCCTGTTTACTGACTGCAGAAAGGAACGGATGCCTGTGATGGTGCTCGTGCTCCGACAAAGGACTTTGTATGCTCAATTGATGCGGGGGTTTGGAGCATTTTTTGGCTAAGCACTGCAAGCTGCCTGCAAACTGCTAGAAAAACTGATGTCGCCAGATGATCTCCAGTCAGTAGACTTACCATGACCAGAGCGTTATTGCAAGCTGCTGAAAAGGCTGCACTCATTAAATATAACATTCTGAACCAGGTAACTCAATGTACATTTTGAGGCCCTACTGCGGATCTCCCAGCGTCCGTAGGTCTGCCATCAGGTTCTCCTCCAAATACTTCAACAATTCCTGATGGTACATCAGCACAGCTTCCTTTCTCTTTTGTTCGCTGAAAGCAGCCTGCCACACAGAACACACCCCATCCACAGAAATCATGTAAGGGGCATGCAAGGAAGATAGAAACAACGATGTGTACACATAGGCATTGTACATGCCCAGTCGCATGCCAACAGGGAGGGGGCTGGTGTGCAATGAAGCCACGCAAAGTGCAAACATCAAGATCTGGGAATGTCAGGTTAAACAAGGAAACACCGGCAAAAAAGGCAAACAAATACACATGCTAGTAGGCAAAGACCGATGTGGGATCCAGGAATACACCTTTGGCAACAACAGAGAGGGAGGAAGTGGGACTGTGGCCGTGCTTTGTTGTGCATCAATGCAACAGCTTAAGAGCAGAATCTGCAAGCACCAGAAAGAGGGCGTTCTGTGACACCAAAGCAGTGCCCAGGACAGCTTGGTATGACTGTGTTCCATTCAAAGATGCCAAAATCAACACCCCACAACCACAGCGTTTTTGGCACATGCAAAAGCGTGCTCCAGCCGCTTCCACTCAATATGTTTCCAAAAGAGTTTCCTTCTAGCACAGTCTACAGCTTGTGAATGGTCGCTGATATGCAGCATCATTGTCAGGGCACATTAGCTCACAGCAGAACAGCAACGAATTCAGTGCTTTCCCTGCTTTTTCCTTTTTCTTTTTCTTCATTATGAAGCATGACTGTTCTGTGGTAACTAGGAGCAACAATACGCCAGTCCAAAATAACACTTCTGGAATCCAGAATCTGAACGCCAACAGTACCCAACATAGCCCTAAGTTGCAAGGCAGTCATTATCTAACATGTGAAAAATGTAGGTACTACAGGCTTGTATACCATTCGTCACACTTACCTGTATTCATGAGCATTTGGGTGGGATACACCTCTATTTGTGTCCTAAGTGCTCAATGTGCGCAAAGCAAAATTCAAGCTGCTGCAAAGCCGATTTCGGGAATGTTGGTATTTTTCAAAAACAACAAGTAGAAGAAAGCTGCTCAACACCTCCACAGTGTGCAATTCCCTCCCATGGATCACAATCCACCGAATAGATTGTTCCATCTCAGTGGTAGAACCCCTGGTGTTCCAGTCCAGGGCTCAATAGGCTGCTTTACTCTGAGATTGCCTTGTTCTCGTAAAGATGTCAATGTTTGTGGACAGCAATCAGAACTCGCATTTCAGCAGCGCCAGCAAATAGGACACCATCCCAGCAGGGAGGGTGATGCCAGGCACATACTGTGCATCGGCACAAAATGCTCCATGGCAAAAGGAAAACACCAAATTTCCAAGAAATAATGGACAAGGGGGCTCACCTCAAATGTTGTCTTTGCGGCTCGAGCAACCTCTTTGTGCACATCGTGTTGTGACAGCCACCATGATCCCATCAATAACTTGAGATGGGGGGCAAGCTCTCGTTTAACACGAAGCACAAGTTGGCCAAGGGCTTCATTAGCTTGGGCCCGAACACTTGGGTTGAAATCCATGACCAGCCGCCGATAGGCATACGTCCAGTGGGGGATCGCGGCCACCACGTCCCCCTTTTCAGAACTCAGAAACAACTTGTTCAAGGCCTGGATTGCAGACAGAAACAGGATTGTCTACAGAGTTAGCTAGCTGCAGCGCAAGTTGCCGGTTGATTGCACACCATCAACACCCAAACATGCATCATCTGTTCTGAGGGTTTGTGGATTCCTTGCCGTCGACGCAATTGAGGTATTTTGTTGCTGTCCATCCGTATCATCCAATCCCCTGACTGGCCTGAAAAGTACCAACAATAACCAACTCTCCGCACAACTACTCCAGACACCAAAAGGAAGTGCCAAAGCTAGTATCCATTTCCATTTCGTTCACGTCAGGTACGCAAACGGCACCTGCAGGGCCTTCAGCTTGGTTGTTGCGTCCTTTTTGGACAAATGTTTGAGGTACTGGCCAATTTCGCCGTTGAGCTGCGCCGGCGGAGGTCCGGCGTGCGACGTGGGGGAGGGCGTCCATGTGGCAGAAGCCCCGGCGCCAGGCAGTTGTTTTGAACCAGAGTACCTGTGGACATGACGAAGCTGTCAAGGCAAGGGTCGACGGAATGGCAGCCATCGATCCACGCAATTCCAGCAGGAGCGTGGCGCTTGGAGATCGGTCACTCCTACCGGTGTTAATGTCAACAAACAGGCTCTCGAGGAATCACCAACGGTGTTGCGTGGGCAGGCAGCTCGATTCCGCGCTGATCAGCCGTCCTCGCGCGTGCACAAAATTGGCGCCCAGACAGCACTGCGCGCACAGATTTGAGAAATCTGACTCCAACTCAACAGCAACCTTTCTCTGCGCCCTCGATGCTCCTGCTGGACGCGCGGGACTGACTGACGGCGTTGCGGCACTGGTTGCTGGACCCATTCCCTGCGGTTCGGGAGCGGAGCGGGATTCGAAATTCCTCACCCTCCGAATCCCGCGGCCAGCCCGCCTGTGCCGCCCACCAACTCGGCGGCTCGGGCGCTGCTCGACGTTCGGTGGCCCTTCCGATCCGCCTTCTTCATCCTGCGCTTCCCTGCCCTTGCCCCTGGCAGCGCACCGCCAGCGCAAAGAGGGCGCAACGCAGCGGGACGCGGGTACCGCTGCTGTAGACATTGAAGCCACCTGGAACCTGCAGTGGGGCAGGGAGGGCGATTATTCAATGTTGTTGTTGCTGTAATGTTATGCCGGTGCAAACGGACTGCAGCATAGTGGCGCAGCCACACGGTTGGTAACCGTTGCCTTCACCGTCGATGGCTTCGGCGTGAACCCCATTCGGCACTTACACAAAGTGCTATTTGTGCATCCACGTTTCCTCGTGCGCTTTCCATGGATCCTGGCACACTTGTTCGAAGGCCGCCACCCAAATAGAACGTTCCACCGGCCGCCCCAGCTATCCTGGCTTGGCCCTTACCCGAATGAAATCCCGACCTTCCCATTGCTTTCTAATCCCACAACTAACACCTCTTCCTTACGGATCCCCCATTACCAACCTCTATGCCAGCGCGCTGGACCCGTCCGCCCGCCGACGTTCCTAGGGGCCCTACCCTCAACCCATCTCCCTCACTCCTTTCTCTACCGCCTCTACCGCAGCTCCCTCCAACTGCCCCACTAACTATACGCCCCCTTCTCATTCGTTCGTGATCGCGCATCGATCTTTCCTCCGTATCAACCCAAAGTGACTAGAACTGACTGAGCATTGTTAACAGCTGGACGCATAAAGAAGCGATGAGGCATTAGGAAGTGCATCGAGGGCATATTGATGAACTGGCTGGATACAATGGACAGGACTCCTTTTGTCCTTTGTTCGGATGTAGGCCGTTGCCGTGGCTGGGAAGGGTGGCCAACGCTAGCGGTGGAGCAGACATAGACTACTGTTCTGAGAACCCTCCAAGGACCTCCATTCCCTGCCTGCATTCGGTGCGTTGATATCGTATTAAAATCTCCAAGCGATGCGAACCGCCTCTTTGTGTGTGCCCATTATATACTCATGTACATACCCTGTTGCCCGACAATCTGGGCGCTTAGGGATGTGCTGCGTGTGAACGAGAATGGCGCAGGGTAGTCCAGTGTGGCGAACTTGAAGAGTTAACAATATATATGTACCCTAACAGCAGCCTGGCTTTTTGCAGCCGGTGAATCCTCGCAGGGCACATTTGTCCTCGCGTCAATCTTATGGCCACTTCCCTTGACTCCCACTGCCCTGGTTTGGCAGAAATGTCCGGCAGATGTGCCAGCCCTGACAGACGCGCATTGCATATGCAGTCAACTAATTCTTGCAGTATCGCACCGTGCTTAACACGCTGCCGACCAAGCTTCAAAAGATTCAATGGCAACGTGTTAGTTTTGATGCGAACACCCAGAGGCTGAAAGATTTGTCATCCAGTACGACCTCCGTGTGTAGCCGGAGGTTGAGCGCCACACTAGCCTGTCTTGCAAACACGTGTGACAGCCTCACGCGGACAACCATCAATCCAACACGGCTTCACCAAGGGTGCCATGTCAGATCAAGCGAGGGCAGAACTACACCAGATGGCTCACAGCAAAAGTGTAGCACAATGTCGGTAAGGTCATGCATATCTGATGCTCCACGGGAGTGTGCGGCGGGGTGGAGTGGGTGGGTGGGTGGGGTACCATATTTTAACAGCCGTTTCACTGCAATGCACTTGGAACGCTGTCGGCCCCACCCTCAACAATTTCAGATATTACCCCATTCCTGTCGAGGAGTGTCTTGGGGCAAGGGCTGCCGGACACAGCAACGCAAGGAAATGCCGTCTCTGGGTGTTCCATGAGAATCGCCCACAGGGCATCCACAGTGCTTCTGAACTACAGATGTCAGCAGCTCTCAAGCTGGTTTGCCTTTCACAAAAACCCAAAAATCATTCACTACACAGACTTTCTGGGCCTCTCACGGCGATTCTGCAGAATAAGGTGACGGCGATTGTGTCGTTCATGCCGTCCTCCCACCTGCAAGGCTTGTTTACTGTTCACGCGGTCCATTCAGAGCTTGCAACGTGCATACAACATGAATTCTCAATTCCAGGAATTTACAGCAACATTGAAGACACAGACCCTGTTGAAATTGAGCTTAAGTGCGGCGGTCGCTCTCTATAGGCCTCGACGGATACTAACCCGAATGATCACTTCTACGACTCAGATCTGAGTCTGGAGGCATCTAGATGCCTACCTTTACAAACCTATGTCGAATCGAAAATTCCAAAATGTCCACAGTCACCTAAGACAACTGTTAGCCGGCTTGGCGCTCTTCCAGCTCCCCAGTCGACCGAATGTCTGAGTCATTCTCTCAACTGACTTGCATGCTTTATGCCTTTTCCTGCCGTCTAGCGCATCTACTTTTCCCATGGGTCTGCCTAATACTCTACATATCCTCGTCATCCTCTTCATCGAACTCGCCTCCCTCGCCGGCAGAAACATCCTGGAACTGCTGATAGTATGCTACCAAGTCGTTCATGTCCGATCCCTTGCAAACATCGCCATGAACACAATCAGTCTCCCAATGCGCCAATTCGCATCGCGAAGTCCTGGGCCCAATTGCGTTTTTTGGTGATGTTGGGACCAAGGCCAGGCTTGCGAGGACATCAAAGGTCGCCAAAATATTGTGGCAGCTTCGAACTAATTCGATGCTGTTTCAATAACGCACGTCCGCAGCGACATCAGAAAACAACACCGTGTTTCTCTGTTACGCGTGCAAGGATTTACTCATGCCTCACAATCGTGGAGCTCACATTCTGTTCCCATCATGAGGGTCTCGGACACAGCAGAATTCCAACGACCCGCAGCACCGCATTGAGGACTTCATGCAGCTCAACGTCATGAGTTAGGTGACTGTGCCAGCCTCAAAGCCACGGAGGATCACCGCAAGCTCAAAAGACACATATTTCCCTGGTGTGGAAAACTAGGCAATTGAATAAGTGCGATTCTGTTTTCAAAATGGGCAAAAAACAGTTGAGCTTTTAAACAGGCAGCAATCAAGGCCACGTCCCAGATAATGAAGCCACTGACAGGGAGCGTACCCACCACCTCTGTGAATTCCATTTCATCCAACCCCTCCACCAAATTACCAATGTAAGAACGCTTTTCTGCGGAACAAAGCTGTGAACATATCCAACACACGCTTGAACATCCCTTGGATGGCAGTGGAGTTGCCGATGGACGTGGCATTCATCTGTGGCCCTTTGGATGGCACGTTGCACACCGAAGACTTCACATTGTCTGAGATCCACTCCACGAAATGGGAGCTGTCCTTGTTCTGCACGTTCTTCATCTGCTCATCCACTTCCTTGGTGGATATTCGCCCACGGAACAGGCAAGAGGCTGTGGGGCATCGCCCTTGGCACGGATCGGCTTCGCACATCATGTTCTTGCCATCCTACATCTGCTGGACCAGCTCTGGGACCGTGAGGGCATTGTATTGCTGGGAGCTCCAAGGGGCCAGTGGCTCAAAGTCCACCAGAAAGAAATGCGGGCGGGGGAAGGGGATCAGGTTGAGAGCCAGCTTGCACAGTTCAGCATTGATCTGACCAGGGAAACGTAGGCTGCATGTGACGCCGGACATGACTGGGGATATGAGGCGGTTCAGATCGACATAGTTGGGTGTGGTGAGTTTGAGTTTGCGGAAACGGATGTTGTACAGGGCAACGTTGTCCAGGATCATGCACCCATCTGCATTTTCGATGAGGTGCTGCGTGGTGAGGATAACATTGCAAGGCTCCAAAACTGAGCAGCAATCCCACCTGGGCACCACTGAGAAGGTGAGCATCGTGCGGTCAGGGTACTCTTCACCGATCTTGGAAATCAGCAGGCTGCCCATCCCGGAGCCAATGCCACCTGCAAGTGCGTGAGTCATTTGGAAGCCTGCAATGCACAGCCAAAGTCAGCACACAAAAGTTGACACGGTGGGGGTCCTGCCCAGCAGGCAGCAAATACAACTGGCCATGCACATCTCTGTAGGACATTCCCTCTGAGGCAAGCAATCAGCTCAAGGCCCATTTGATGCAGAGCTGCCAGGTGCAAGTCTAGCAGCATTTCCTAGCAGAGAGTTGTGGCACCATGCCACGCTGCACAGTGATGCTTCACCAGACATTCACGACACCACGTTGTGCAAGGCAATGGGATGTTGCCCAATAAAAAAACAGTAGTGGCAGTGGCATGCCCCCCAATAATCCTAACCCTCGTGTTCGTGAATGAAGCACTCATGGATGCAGGTGGTCATATCTACCATTGCATACTAAGCACAAAATGGGGCGCTGGCTGTCGGTCTGCCAGCAATGAGAAGCACCTGTAGGTCTCGATTGCCAGTTCCAAACGACCACAAACAGAAGATGTTTGCTATCAATATCAGAAAACACCATGTTTGCCGTGCCAACCACGATCCCACTTGACACTGGTTGATGCCATCACCGTTACTTTCATGCCATCACAATCACGGTGATTGCGCCACTTCATGTCAAAATTGCATCGCAATTGGCATCGCAAACACGGTGTTTTCTGATAGCGCACAGGCTCGCGATTCGCGCCTCAGCCTGGCGACGTTCAGCTGTGCGCTAACTGTGCGCAAACCTGCCCAGGACTGCCATACTCGCCAAGCACTGGCTCTGTCGGTGCGGCTTCCCACCGCACCGTGACGGTTACCGCGTCGCGCCCGTTCGCTCCTCCACAAGTTCAGTCCCTGCAGGACAGAACGACCGCCCTGAAGGGGTGTGCAGAAACGGGTCCACACGGGCCCAAAGCGCCCTCGGTGTAGCGCCCCTTTGCCCAGTTGTTACCCGCCCCGGCCGAAGATCTGGACGTAGGGCCGCGAGCGCACGCCGTCCACAGTTCCCGGCTCGAGGTCCAAGGGGATCGCGCGCGGGACGTAACGCCTTGCATGCCGGGGGCGGTGAGATCTGAACTTCAGAGTTCAGGCAAAGGGGAGAGCGCAGGGATCCACAAGCAGCAGCTGGGACAAGGGTGCCGCGATGATGCACACAAAACGCGCAACGTCGCACGGCAGTGGGGTTTTAGCGTGGGGGTGGGTGGGTGGGGAGGCGCTGACCACCGTTGGCTTCGTTGAAGTAGCCGTTTATCTCGTCCGGTTGCACGTCCGCGTCTCCTCTGTACATTCCCGTTGCGTCCATTCCGTGCTCGCCGCAGACGACCTGTGCCAGCGGCAGGTGGGGGAGTTCTGATGTAAGCAGCGGCTGCGGGTGAGGCACTCGCGCGTCGCCGTCGGCGCAGGTCAAACGCGAAATGGTTGGAAGCGGGATTGTCAACTCAAGGCGGGCGCCCAAGGTGAGGCGGGGTCCCGCCCGGAACTGAGTGGAGATCCGTCAGCATCGTGGCAATCTCAGGCACGCTATTCCGACCGGGAAGTCTTGTTCTGCTTGCCCCCAGCCCAAACAGTCCGGACAGAGTGAGTTGCGTTTCGGAATGAATAAAAAGCATGGGTTTAATGCGGTTTCTTGCTGTTCGTGTAACGCTGTTGTGTTCTGTTTTAAATTAAACGGAGACAATGCCCCTGAGTGCAGAGAGAACATCACACACGTTGATGTGTCAACTGTTTTAGAAAGTATTCGTTGTCGGGCGGGAAGGGGTGGCAAGAGGCACCATGGACGCTGCGGTCCCAAAACGTGTTTGAGACCACATAGAGCCATGATGTAGGTAGCAGAATGGTTGAACTGGCCCACCATTGGCGAACGAAGAAATGCCACGCTGCACAATACTACAGACTTTGTAACTCAGGTCAGGTCGGCAAAATTTCAATTCAAGATGTACTGCCCTCCACCAAGCTGGTCGTCCAACAACTCGCCGAACAGTGTACCTTCACCACCCCCTGAAAGCGGCCCCACCCCATTTTCCATCACCATAAGCAACCGAATGGTGACGGCCACTGGCCGCACCTTGGAGAAGACCTCTGCCCCTGGAACAGCAAGACGCTGAACTGAAACGAGCACCAACCGCTGCACAGCCACGCAAGGGGCTTGCTGTCAAAAAGTGGACACTAAAGAACGACAAAATGGACTTCTCAGGACTTTCCTTGATGGGCAGACCCACGTCAAGTAAGAACAGCCAAAAGCCCAAGTCCAAACACTTCTTGCCCCGAAATTTATCCATCAAGGGTTTTGAAACTACTCATTCTGCAGGCCACTGTGGCCATGCCAAACCAGAGGCTTCCATTGCACTCCGGGATGCCAATCATCCATCAGAGACGTCTGTGACTGCAAAGCAAGATCCCATTTGCAGGTGCAGCTCCAACCGGTCCTCCCAAAGAAACAATTGCCTCACATGAAATCCTCTTCATATTCGTCATAGTTCTCATATTTTTCGCCCAGCTGCTTGCTCGTCACCATATTCTCCTCCTGTCAAAGGAGTCCACAACTTTCAGCACCTTCCTATGCACTCGTGTGGTCCGCAGCCATTACATGCTGCTACCACAATTCTGGCATATAGCGTTCCAGATTTAGGGGCAAACCAGGCTAAATTAGTTCAGCGATGCATGTGCATGGTCCAATTCACAAACAGTGACGTTATTCTAAAAACACAGCAAATTGCCACAGTGGACGTGATTCTGACAACAACCAGCATCATATGCTCAGGTATGGCAACAATTCTTCACTTCAGAAAAGGAACTTATCACACAGCAAGCGCACATCAACACATACATGGCGGTCAACAATCGATAGGGGCTGCAAGGGGAAGACCGTTCTGTTTTTCACCGTGACTGATACCTGCATGAGCGTTTTGTAAGACCTCAACTCTTTCTGCCGCTTGTGCTCCTCCCTGGTTGCCTTCTCCTCCAACCTCCTCTGGTGTGCCTCTGCATTCTTCTTGCGACGCATTTCCGCTTCAAAAGCCTGCAATGCACATGATTGAGTCGACAGTCCGGGTGCCCTCCCACAGTGTCTCTAGACAGTCCTTGGGAACTGCATGATCTGGCATCCAGCATATGCTTCTGACTCCATGGGGTGGAATGCAAAGGTTTTGTCATTCTTCAATATACCTGAAAGTTGCTGGCTGCATCCCACACCCAAGTAGCAACAACATTACCCCCCATTACCTTGACAAGTGATGTGCATGGACGAAGGATTAGGGGTGCACTGCGTCAGTGTAGTTCACATGCTCACCTCCTGCTCCCCTTTGAGGTCCGGTTCGCATTCTTTCTTGGTCCTGTTCAGCCTGTTGATGATTTCGTTGATCTTCTTTGGAACAACCTCTTTCCTTACAAGTTTCTGGTCCTGGAAGCCAACCTGTACACATGCAACAGACATCAGTGCTCTTGCAGTTTGCGATGCA
The DNA here is from genome assembly GCA_905146915.1 of Ostreobium quekettii. Lineage (NCBI taxonomy): Eukaryota > Viridiplantae > Chlorophyta > Ulvophyceae > Bryopsidales > Ostreobiaceae > Ostreobium > Ostreobium quekettii. The sequence continues at coordinate 32,665 of CAJHUC010000701.1, read as the reverse complement.
CTGTTGCACCTTGAGATATGTGTGTACATACAAGAAACTACAAGGACTGGTGTCGTATTCAGTAATGTCTGCTGCTTCAGGGTGTCTGCAAAACACTGGCACCACAAGTCGGGCACCTGGAATAGTCACAGCACCAAACTTTAAATCAATAGTGTAAACTAAGCAGGCGATCATCCACGCAACCTGATTGGACAGACATCTTGGTTGGAGTGCTGAGACCAAAGCACAATAGCCATGTGCAGCACTCTGACAAGAAGGGCTTCAGACAATGCATCTATTACCCCACCTCTCCTGCAACCATATTGGCTGACTTCCTGAGGTTGGACCATGGTGTGTAGATGACTGTCACACTGGCTTGCTTGCTGCCTGCAGGAGGAAAGGGCCACAGTAAGCTCCTGCAACTTGTACCCTACATATTCAGGGCTGGAGCAAGCACAACCCCACAACCAAACACAACCAAAGAAAGCGCCCACTGACAGGCAGTGCCAATTGCAGATTGTTGGCTGTGTCTATGCAATGGCAGCACACTTTTAAGCAGCTGGTTCTGATATGCACTACTCTCACAGCTACAATTGGGCTGCATGTGCACCTGGCTGCCCACAATGTTGTATGCTGGCATTCTGTTGCCTGTGTCACAAGTAGGGCATACATAGTGGCATACAAGTGCGGCCATTTACAAGGCATGGATGAAGATGACCAGAGACTAACGACATACAGGCCTCCCTCTGCACGTCATGGACGATGTGCAAGTTTGCAAGGTTCAACGCAGTTCTGCCATTTGCTGTACCCCACTGTACTGCACTGGTGCCATTTTCCCCCTGCAATTCCAGCCCAAAGGGCACTCCAAGCAGGTCTACATCTTGCAGCCATGTCAACCATGGCACAAGGAATAACACCCAAAAGTGTAATGGCAAGGTGGGCCTGCATACCCAGCAGCCACATGCATTACCCTGCAGCATTTCCACAAAGCGTTGAATCCAGGGAATGGACAGGGGATTGCAGTTCAGCATCCCCTTGCTTCCAAAATTGATGGCAACTTTACACCTGCTGGATTCTGGCAGCATGACAGCAACTTGTAGTGGCCAACTTGCGGCTACTTGCAATATTGACTCAGGTGCCTCCTACCAAAGATGATTGTGCCTGCCTCCATTTGACAGACATAAATCCCTTGGCAAGAGGATGCACCGTTTTTCTTGTGTCAAACTATGTTCGTCCCCCCCCTACTGCTTACTTGCGCTCCCCAGTTCGTGCCTTGTATGGAGTTGGCCTTCACAAGCTGCACACAGTCCTCAAGAGTTTCGCTGGGGATGTCCGTCCAGGGGTGACCTTGTGGAAGGCGCAAGTAGACATGGGCGGAAGAAAGACTCTCAACATGAAACCTGCTCGATACAAAGAGGCATGCGTGTCAGATGACCACAATTTCCGGCCTCGATTTTTTTGTGCCAGGCGTACTTTGCGGTCAGGAATGGTTCCGCAATCCATCTGAATTGCACAACCCTGGGTTTGTGCACCTGAGTGATGGGGGTGAAGGAGGGCTGCTACACATGCAAGTAATGTCCACTGTTCAGGTGTCGTCACTGCTCAGAGCCCTACCAAAGGGAGACATTTAGGAATTTCTGAGAAGCAGCGGTCTTGGAGGGCATCTCAGCATGCCACAGGCTTCGCCCAGCCTACAGAGCGCCAAATATCCAGACAGTGCTGAAGAAACTACACAGACAACAGCTCTAACTGTGAGCTGGGAAATGTCGCCTCGAAACATGATGTGTAGCCTTCTGAACGATACAAGCGACAAAACATATCCGCAGGCTCTATCTGCGCTGAGTGCAACTGTGTACGCTTACAGAAGCAACTGTTATGCGGTCTGAAGTGCTCCTGAGAATGCACAAAGAAACAATGACAGGCAGCCGTCCAAACCCATTCCCATTCTCAGCCATCGTCCCAGACTTCTCCTATTTTGCACACAGCTGCAACGCGGAAAAGGGACGCTTCCGGTCCACTGCTAACGTCTGATTTGAAAGTGTGGTGTGGGTCGACGCATGGCGATGCCACCCATGGAGCTACACGACAGCCGGGACTCGTCCTCAGTGGTTGATGGTCCACATCTGGTCCATGGAAAAGAGAGTGCCCCGAGGCCATGTGCGCAAGCAGAAACCGGCACGAAACTGCTGCTCACCATACGTCGTGCGGCAGTCCGTATTTTATCAGCTCCTCGTTCTCATACTTGTCCCTGCCCATGTATATCAGCCAATCCTCCGAGCCCTCCATGAAGCCCCGCGGCTGGAAATAGAACACCATTTGCGTGCACCGGCAGAGCAGGAGGGGGAACGCAGGCCGCCGGCGAGGGCGAAAGCGCAAGGGCGTCCAGGACTCTGCTTGCCGGAACGCGCTTCCGATATTTGGGCTGGTGGAGGATTACGATTGGTGTTGATTGAATGACGGACGTCAGTCCCTCTACAACGCCGCAGGATGACCGAGTGTTGGCTTCAGCCAATTGCCAATGGGTGCAGATGTTGTTCAAATTGATGTTCAATCTACTCCACGCTCAATGGAAGGAAAACCCAGTCCAAATTAAGGCTCCACCTTGTCTAAAATTGAAGTTTGCACTCCACTGAATCTGGGCTAGGTTGAAACATAATTTGGACTAGGTTGAACTTTAATTTGAACTAGTTCGAACCTATTTCCCTATTGATAGTGTCGCCGTTAGTGCTGTTGTTGCTTCGCTCAAAGAGGGGCACATCACTGACACGTGGCAATTGGCTGGATGATATGGACACAACACCATGAACCAGTCAGAATTTGGCGAGGACAGCCGCAAATTGGTGCTTTCAAACTACAGAACATGTTCCCAAGCAGCGAGCAGGGACCAAACGATGTGCAGGATCCCATAGCAGATCAGCTGATGCATGAGTGGTTGCATAGAATTTTTGTTCTCATTACGAAAGTCAGAATCCCTGCCGTGAAGCTCAAAGACTGTTTGGGAAATCGCGCGACTATGACATTATGAGCAGTTGAAGTGCTTTTCTTATACACGACAGTTCTGGAAGACAAAATTATTGCAGACATCCTGGCCGAAATTCCATGAATTTAGTCAAGTTAGACCTTGGACTGGGATGGGTGATTGAACGTATGATTCGCATCGATTAGATGAAGCAGCACGAATTGGTACGGCCTCAGGAATAAAAGCTCGTGCATGTGCAATCACTGAGCGTAAACAACAGCCTGTTTGAGAGCCGGTCCTCTGCCAGCGGAAGTTCAGGGTCTTGATATCTCAGGGCTCACATGTGCGTCAATTTGGACTGAACTGTGCGCTCGAATCTTTACAGGATGTTGTGTCTGGGCTCACTGAGCCAAGACACTGCTGTATGCATATAGACTCTGTGATGACAGTACCACGAAATGCTACCGCGAATTTGTGGCCTGTTGTGGGCGGCAGCCAATTTTTATGCATCACTCTATTATTTCTGGACAATGCGGGGGACTGGTGGTTCACAGTGTTCACCTCTTTAGGACAGGGACAATTGAATATTTCAGGATGTATTTTGGGGGCACAATTTGACTCACCCTGATAGATACCCATGCCCGAAATGAGTTTGTATAGATAGCTTGGGAAAGAGACAAAGCACGACCGCCTACAGGGCAGGAGCCAAGAACTGATGCATGAAATGCACGTTTACGATTTGGAAATAGAACTGGCAGCCTCAATACGTTGTTGGCAGTTCAGGCCCCCTAGCCATTGCTGCAAGGCATTACCCAAGGATCTTGCGGGGGCGCAACAATTCGTCGCAAAATTTTATAGGAATTCAGAAGCGAAAACAGTTGAAATTTGCACAAAAAGAATACCATAATAGGGCAGAGGATCAGCAGAAAAGACAGAATGTATACAATATGCATTACACTCAGGATCTGGCCAGCAGACGGGATCAGATGCCAATGATACACATCAGCCACGCACTGGGAATTTAGAATGTAAGCAATGAGCAGTGGAATTTTCCTATTGAGAACTTTTCAAGCGTGTTTGTTTCAAGGATCAACTAACCGCCTCCACAGCTTGATGCTGTCGCCTGGGCGACCCGGAAAGCAAAATTGCTGGCGGCTTTGGTCACACAGGAAGAGGAAATGTCATCAACGCACGACCAGAATATCTGCCATGATCAATGCTGATGATTTGGGATGACGGGCCGTCACTGATGGTCGATCTCCTAGGCCATGAGGTGGCTCAGCATGTCGCCACTTTGGGAGGAGTGCATTTCTGCATCAAGGTCAGGGAGCCCGATCAGGCAGTGACGACTGACCTAGTATTTGGCCAATCAGAAATTCCCCATGCCTCTTGGTCAGGTAGAGGCAGAGCGATAGGGATACTATAGTATAAGAGCGGGAAAAAATGCTCTAGGGATAAAAAGGGCCAACGCATGTTGCGGCAGTGAGCACACGGGAGAAAGAGACGTCGACATGGACTTAACGCCCAGTCTGGAAAAAGAAGTCCATGGCCACAGATTTCTGTGGTGGTTTTGCAGTCATTTGAGCTCAAGAGAACTGTGGATGAGACTTCTCTAATTCAGGTTCAAATACTGAAAGTCTTTCCTGGATCTAATACCAAACTCCAACGCAGCTTTAAGGATCACCTGGTCTAGGTCATAAACTCGGTGACAAACGACAAAGGCGTATCCCTGTTTGTGGACAAGGGGCCTCATTATCTTATGACAATTCAAAAACTGTACCACCCATTGATTGGTTGGGGCATACCACTGGAAGTTAATGAACATGGAGACAATGGTCTCAAGCAAAGATGCACCAATGTTGTTGTTATGCTTTGGAAAAATGCACAGTGGTGTCGCGTTAACAGCGATTTCCATGATGGACGGTGTTCACATCCCTTGAGGCAAGGACTGTTTGAACAACGTAATACAGTGGATTTGATTGGAGTATGAGCTCTTTAGGGAACGCACTATGTCAATTTGTTGGCACTTACATATTCTATTAGCATCACAGGTCTCCCCAACACTGTTTTTCACCAACGCAGAGTACCGAAATCGACATGTTGTCTTCCCTTCGTTCAGAAAAAGGAAATGAATTGGAGGTTACTCTAAAGACATCAATTTCAGATTATTGCTGGGCGCCAGACAATCCATCGACTTCTTCCTGGTATGCGGAAAACTAGTGGATTCAAGAGTACATTCAGTATGTTCAACAGTACTGTTTAACCTCCAGGAAAAATTGCGTATGGCGTAGATTGAGCAAGGCTGGGATGCTCAGTACGCACAACATTTTTCACATATGTTCGAAAAAGAAAAGCATCGGAAAACTATCACTGCACTCCCCAGGAAATTGTTTCCAAAATTGTGAAATGGGGCCACTGTGGCCTCACTTCAGGGTACATGTTGATCAACATGCTGACTCGTGAGTCAGCATGTTCTGCATGACTGAAAATGGCTGATATCCCCTAAGGGAGCAAAAGGCAAAACTTTCTGCTCCAATTTTCGACACTGGTGAGACGCCCAAGAAAGATCAAAGCGGCAGACCATTGTGTGGCGCGCAAGCTGGTGAAAAGCAAGCGTAATGTGAGTCATTACGTCAAGCAGGTCAGCAGGCAGGCGTATGTGTTTTGCCTGTGTTTCGGTGCATGTCGAGAGCCGCACATCTGTTTGATGCAGAAACAGAACCTCAGATCCGCAGCAGCTTAGAGTCCCACCGAAGGGGAGCGGTGCTGGCTATCAAATGATAGTGGGCCGGCTGAAGTAGAAGTCTTGGTTGGAAGTGATGCAGCAATATGTGCAAGAGGCCGATAAAACTGTGAAGGAAACTTTGCAGGAAACATTGGCGGAATGTGGAGAGGTGTCTTCTCTCAGATGGCAGCACGGCCAATCACCCAAGACATTTCTTGATCATGAATCGAAACGGCGCATGGGTAGATGCCAATCTGAAAGGAACTGGACCAAATATGCCATGGTGACTGCACCCGTGTTGCAATTCCCAGATTTTGGTAGGGAATTCACTGATGCTCAAGAAATTTCGGTGGGCCATTTCGCAACAGGACTTTGGATCAGGACTGCGGCCAGTTTGTTACGACAGCAAAGACCTAAACCCGCCTAATACCACATACAACGCCCATGACAGGGAGCTCCCATGTAGGTGCGACGCCCGCGTTGCCCAGCACCGTTGCATGTGCAAGTTCCTAGGGCGAGAAGAGCCCTACCAGATGGGACCTGCTGCACGTTCAGCAAGGCACCGTGTGCCGAACGGGTTGGCAAAACCCCGTCGCAAGCTCCCTTGCAAGGCACGGGACAGATACTCTTCTCGAATCCCTGCGCCGTGCAGGGCAGCAGCCTGATCAGCACACAAGCGCAAGTTTCGGAATCGATGTGGGGGCGCCACAATCCAGCCACAATGAAGGCAGGGAACCTGGGCGAAGCCGCACGCTGAGGTGGCTTCCCGCCCACCGCGGAGCGACGCCCCCCTTCCACCGCCTGCGTCGCACCTTCGGCCTCTCCAAATCAGTAGTCCTGATCCGACCACGCTGCCCTTCAAATTCCTCCAAATTTGTCCCCCGCCGCCTTGACGTGATCCCGGATCAGGCCGGCGGCCAATCAACCCCACTCACAGCCCAATGTTCCCACGTGGCCGCTGCCACCACCGCCCCCCCATCGTCGGGCAAGAGCGCCCAAGGCCCGCCTAAGCCACCGCCACAGTCCCCTCGCCAAGCTCCCCACAAACACGCGCTCAGGCTGTTTTGCTCTGTTTGTCCTGACCCGCGCACCGGGAGCGTTGTGCTTGTGGGGCCGGGCCGCATCGTTGTGCGCCCGGAAGTGGGCGCCGATGGTGGAGACGGCGGAACATGCCTTCTCCCTCGCGGACTACGCGTCCGGCCAGTTCAAGGCCCTGCTGGATGGCGGCGACTACACCGACGTCACGCTGCTGGTGTCCGTGGCGGGCGAGGACGGCAAGTTCGTGATCGACCCGGTGAAGAGCCACAAGCTGGTGCTGGGCGCCTGGAGCCCAGCGCTCAAGCGGCAGATGGAGCGCGCGGCCAAGGAGGGGCACCCCAACTGGGTGCGGCTGACGGGGCATGACCCGGTGGCGCTGAAGGCCATGGTGGAGACGTTCTACACGGGGAAGCTCACACTCACAGTGGCGAACGTGTGGTCCACGAGGAAGGGTGAGCGGGGATTTTTTTGGTTGGGGGGAGGGGGCATGCCGGGATAGCGGGGACGGGCGCCGGGCCGCGGGGGGGATCGGGTGGGGCTACCAGCGAGGCGGAGGTGCAGGTCGAGCTGAAGGGAGGCAGCGTGGTGGAGGCCTGCAATCTGACGGGGAGATGGTTTGGGGCCGTTTTGGGGCTGAGTCCAGCTGGAGGGCGAGGGGGCGAGGGGGGAGGGGCCGGGGCGAGGCGTGGGCTGGGCCTCTGGTGCCTGGAGTGTCTTGTTGGGGATGCCCGTCCCGCCTGCGTTGTGTGCCAGACGGCGCGACCAGCTTGCTAGTGATCGTGGGAAGCGTCCGTGCGGCGGTCGGTTGTCTTTATAGTCGTTCTTGTCAGGGGGCTTTCAGCTGCGTCTCGTCCTCGGGACCCAAATCCCTGCTTCGAAGCCGCAGCTTTTTCTGTTGTCTGGATGCTTTGGGGGTTTTGGCATCATCCCCGTACCAGCGTTGTTTTCACCACTTTCCGCCCTGATCGCCGTGCCTTTCGGCAGTTTGTGTTGCCGCTGCGCTACATGCACTGCTGCTTCTGTCTATGTCCCCAAGCGAGAGCCTTGCCATTTTTCCAGTTTCAGAATCCCTGTTTGCAAGTAAGGTCCGCTGCCGCCCGCTCGTCAACGTGCTGCTCTGCAAGGATGGAGTTGCCCCAAAGAATTGCTGCAGTGCTGTTCATTTCCATCCATGCTGGGACCACCCACCCTGGGATTCAATCACTTCCTCGTCCATGGGTGTCCAAAGGCGCCAATCCATTGGAGAATGAGTTTTTGATATTCCTGCCTCTGGGGCGCCAGGATTGGGGTTCATGCTCACCAGAGAAGTTTGGTCGTTGTGTTGTGTCCAGTTGCCACGGAGCTCGAGGTCCAGCCTGTGGTCAAGCAGTGCGATGAGTACTTGCATGCGAACATCTCTGCTGACACGTGCCTTGAGTGGGTGATGCTGGCCAAGGAGAACGGGGCTGACGACTTTGCAGATGAGTGCCTGGGGGTCATGGGGCGGTCCTTCAGCACTATCAAGGACCAGGATGCATTCCTGGCTCTGGACTCCCGGTTGCTGCTCCAACTACTGGAATCGCACCAGCTGCAGGCAGTCTCGGAATACTCTGTCCTGATGGCGGCGCTTAGGTGGGTGCAGGCAGACCCTGACAACAGGCAAGAGCTGTTTCCCGACATCGCCAAGAGGATCAGGTTCCACCTGATGTCAGAAGAGGACAGGAGGGAGTTGCTGAACGGCGACCACAGCTACAAGAACCTGTCGGATGAGACTCGTGAGAAGTTCAGGAAGGTGGTGCAGAAGAGCCTGCCCAGTGGAAAGAACAGTGTGCAGCCCATCGACATACCCAGGGGTGGGGTGATGAAGAAAGGTGTTATAGTTGACATGCCGATCGACGCGATCCGCGAGGCTGGGTGGAAATTGGTGTATGGTCAGCCGTACAAGAACCACACGAGCGTGCATGACTTGGAGAGCTTGAAAGGGGACTTCCTCATGGTGGCGGCAAGCCGCAAGGGAGAGCGCAAGATTAAGCTGTGCGCGATGGGCAGGAGAGACAAGATCCTGACCCGGACAGGGGTGAACGAGGTCACCTTTGAGAATGGCACGTTTTGGTACTTCTGCCCTGACAGAGCGTTTGGCTTCGCCCCCACAGCAAACATCGACCTCAATGTTGCAGACACCGTGGACGAGGAGGGGGATAAGAGGTTGAGCTGGCACCTGCACGAGAAGAGAGACTCGTCAGGCGATGCAGGGGGTTTCAGGGCGGGCATGCTGAAGAATATCAACGATGAAACGCAGTGGGTGAAGCTTGTGTTCTCATTGGACAGGCATTGAACGGATTTTTGTGATTGGGCTCAGCACATGCCGTCTGCGACGGTGGTTCCAGAAGGAACAGCAATGGTGAATGACGCAGGTGCAAAGACAGCTGTCTGTGGCAGGGGATAAGGGTGGGAGTGGATTAGAGGAAGGGCGGGAACGTGGATACCAGGGATTTTGTGGTGGATGCTAAGCATTCTGTGTTGGGTGCTGTCCAGTGAATAACTGAAGATACGTCTCAGCGCACGTTTAGAAGGGATAACCTTTAGTTCCTTGTTGACTGGTTTTCAATTGAATCACCACTCCATTGGCCGTTTTGCTTTTGCTTTTGCTTCGCTCCGAGTATATTTAATGTTTCATGGTGATGGCATCTCAGTCTGTGGTGAAGATGCCTGTTGAACTATTGCAGTGCAGGATGAGACAGGTGGAATGATTCACAGCCCCAATATTCCAAGCGTCTGGCGGTGGTGCAGCGCATCCTGTACACACAGAACCCCCCGGTACGCCCAAAGAACCAACAGTTGTGGCAATTTCGGAAGACACATCAGGGGGGGCCCTTCACCACACCGCACCATGTGTCTGCACTGCCAGCGCAGGGCCTGTCCAGACCTGGGGAGGATCATATGCCGCCTCCTTGAATCCAGAAAATTCATGCCTGGGAAAGCCTGTGGAAGTGGCTCTCGTTCGCGGCGTCTGACGCCCGTGACTGTTCGCTGGCGTCCATGCCGCTGTATTTCAGGACTCCACGGTGTTTCCGTCATGGCAGACGCACGCGCCACGGGGGCGCATGCTCTTTCGATCTCAATAATTCCCCATGCTTGCGTCATCATCAATCCCCACGCTCCTTTCTGCTTGCCTTTTCCGGCAAAACGGCATTGGTTTGAACTGCCCCACTGCTTTCGACCGTGCTGGCTTCCAGTTTCTGACGTGTGGAACCCTCTACCTGTGAAGTATGGGGGTCCAAGTCTCAGTCCCCGGGGTCCCTGCTTGGTCCCCTTGGACCTTGCCAGATGTCGAACCAGAGCCGTGGCGCTTACGCTGCATGGTCTATGTCCACACTTTAATGTCTCCTCCAGTTGATGATGTCACGAGAGAGGTCCCCTCTGGGTGCATAGCAATAGAGCAGATGACGCCATCGTGAGCTGTGAAGCGGCGAATCACCTTGGCGTCCACAAGATCCCAATACAGCACTTGCCCTGGGAACAACGTCAGCAGTGATGAGTTCCATGCCTTTCACTGAAGGCCGTAGTATCAGCAGCACAACTGGCAATACTACTCCACAGTCAATGAACACAGCACGAGGACATCGGTGCATTGGCCCAGGAGTCCTGGGTGCACATGTGGACCGAAACCTGCCCAGTACACTCCAACAGACACAGATACTTCAAGTCATCAACATCAACGCCAGGCCCTCACCTCACCATTCCCTGTTTCGGGTGGTACTAGAGACTGCTCGTTCCTCAAGGCATTCACAATCCCATTCCCCGTTTTTTCAGGTAATCTTCATGGACAGCTCAGTAACATGAAGATAAAACGCGCATACAGCAGCTAAACAAAAGAATTCTGGAACAAACAAAGTGCATAAGGAAACAGAAGTCATTTAGTGCGGCGGGTGTGAAAATCGGACCGCCGTCCAAACTCGCCCTCCGAGAGGTTGCACGACGCCCTCACAAGAGCTCACCATCTTCGGATGCCCCAACGATGGCTGCATCGGACGGTGTAAAGCAGCACTCCACTTTGTACGCCCTGTGCTTGTGTCCCCGATACGTTTCCAGCAGCTGGCCTGACGACTTGTCGATCAGCAGAATTCTGTCTGCCATGCAGCTGGCCAGAATGCACTGCTCGTCGCCTGACACCGCGATGCCAGTGACTGGGTTGTGGAGGTCGTCCGTGTACATTCGGCCCGCTCGAATGTCGAATCTTCGAACTGTCCCATCGACACTCCCGGCGATGATATCTGGCGCTGATGTGACTTGCAAGCAAGTTACACTGTCCTGCAGATTCCGCAGACAAGTAAGACCGCCAATTGAGTCCTGGCTAGCCACGTCCATATGATTCCCTCCTAAAAAATCTTGTGCACTAGTAGATCCAGACATGTAGCACTTCGCTCCCCGTGCTTTGTCAGAAAACGAGTGCGTGCAACTTTGCATGGATGCCTTGGAAGAACATTGCGATCAGGCTGCCGATCCTGCTTGGCATGAGCCTCTCATTGTCCCTCTGCCCTTTCATGTGTGGCCAATTGTTGAGTTGGAGATTGACAAGAGAACCCACTTCTGGGGTGCAAAAAGCATGGCGCATGCTCACACTCCCTTTCCAATGTCGTCACCCTCCCTAGCCTGCCCTGTGGCGCTGATGCACTTTATGCGACGCCCGTTCCATTGTGCCTGAACACAACACGATCCCACCCCACCTTGAATGCTTTCATGGTTTGCAGTGCATCGTAGGTGCGGGCGCGGCAGTCCCAAACTTTGACGCACTGGTCGTAACCAGCAGTCACAAGCGTTGCATCATCTGGCCCAAACTCAACCTGTCAGCAAAGATCCATCATGAGTTGCAGCATTGCTGACGTTCTGGGTGTGTCTGTAGGTGACAAGCTTGCGGTTTTTCGCCAAATAACCAAGGATGGTCTTTGGCAGCAGGTGCCTTTAATGCGTCTGGAGCCAGATCGTGTACCGTTCAATTCCATGCACCGTATGCCCACCTTCCACAAACACAACATTCAACAGCTAAACATAATCCGAGATGCTGCAAGTGCTGCTGTCAGTCATCGGTGACTTCTTCAATACTGGCATTTTGTGATGCAGAGCAATAAAATGATCGTTGTGAAGGGTGTGGCCCAACTGTGTGACATGTTAAAGGAATCAATGCAACACAGCCCTGCCCCATTCCCATAGGAAATGAAGTTCCAAGCGCTTGGATGTGGCATGGTCTCTTGAAGCTCACACTGTTGGTCATGTCATCAAGACACACTGCCTTGCACCCAATTCAAGAGGATTGGAAGCTGTTCCATGTGCAATCAAATGTTGCGTCAAACAGGATTCCATCAATCATCCAGCCCTTGGACATCGCCGCAAGCAAGTACCCTGCAGCACCAAAGGACAGGCAGGCCAGTCTTTTCTTACAGCGTTTGCCATCTTTTCATGGCCCCTGAACCGTCTGATGATCCTTCCAGACCCAACATCCCACAGGAAAATCTCCCTGTCTCCCCCGACTGTGGCGAACTGGCTGTTGTCCCGCAGCACTGCAGTATCTCGGACCTCGTATCCATGCCCTGTGTATGTCTTTATGAGGAGTTGTCGGTGTGGGTTCCAGAGTCGAACAGTCTGATCCTGATAACAAAGTGTGCTCATGTGAGTATATGCTAGCAGTGGCCTGGACTGAAATGCAGTGTGACAAAACATGGACGGGGTAATTGTGAGGCAACAGAACATTGTCAGGGGGACTACATGTGTCATCGTGCTGCTGTGCTCTGAGCATTCTTGTCATATCGCAGGTGTACCTTGGTTGCTTGTGATCGCAGGTGCACCTGGGTTGTTTCTTTTCCGTATGGAGACCTGTGTGCTTTGTTTGCTCTGATGACCTTGGAACTGGGGTGGTCTTTAGACAAGCATTGGGAGGCCCTTGTGGACTACTGGCAAGTGCACCCTGTCTGATCATCTGTGTTCAGCACAGACACACGCCCTGACAAGTGCATCAACTTTGTTGCATCCAAGGGTACACTCACTCTGACGACCGTGGCGAGAGGCCCCGGCCTTACAAGGCTCATCAAGCAATACGCCAGAGTTGTTTGTGGGCTTTCCCCAAGGAATGATGGTAGCTGCCGTGTTGTTGGGGAAATATACTTTACAACCACCAAAGACACTTCAGTTTACCATGTTGTTCAACAGGTGCCAACCACTGGAGCACGAGTTCGCAATCCCGCTCTGGGGCGGGCGGTGAACACCGCCCGGCAAATGTGCAGCCCTGAAGCACGGAGAGTAACGCTTGCCATAGCTGTGAGGAACTTGTGTGTAGTTTCTGATAACTTTGCGAACACGAGGTGCGTGTTTGCGAAACACGCGGTCTGGCGTGATACAAGCCGCTGTCGCAATAGCAGGTAAGAATCCGCCGGCGGTCACGCGGCGGCGCGGTTCTGGTGAATGGCCCGGCAGTTGCCACAGTTATATTTTTCGTTTCGCCCACCACTTCCGCCCCCGTCTTGTGCAAGCCCCTGCCACGCCTTTCTCCGCGACGACACGCACCACGCGTCGCACAGCAAAGCGCCCTGAGGCATTGGACAGGGTAGCCACCACCCTGCGTCCTTGAATTGCGTGATTCCGCGGCAGCAACAAGCCCTGCCAGTGACGGAGCGTGCCAAGAATCCACCCATGAACGCACAATGCCCAACGTCTACCCAGGCGTCCACCCCCCGAAGAAATCTCAGCACGGTCTGCTGTCCGTAAACCACCCGATCACAGCAAATTGAAACAGGGAAGCTGCCAGCTCCCCGCAAACTCCCCCAAGAGATGCACCTCCGCTTGGCTTACTTTCCCGCAGGACAAAATGTACGTGCCTTGGCGATTGAAGCGCACGGCCAGCACGGCGCCCTCGTGGCCCGTCAGCTGGCCTGACTCCCGACACGGCAGACGCTCGGGAGCGTCCTCCTCAGACGGGAGGTGCGGACCGTACGCCGCCATCGGGGCACGCCGACCGCAGCCAGCGGGGGACAATGCGTTGCTCCAGCAGCCACCAAGGCTGCATCCGTCCCAAAGGGGTGCATCCTATTTTGTGTGAAACTGTGCTCTGCTTCTTAAGACCATCTTTATCTGTCGGTGCTATTGCACCGGCGGGGCTATCCAGGAACGGTTCTCATTGGCTGCCGTGCCACCTTACTAAGGCGGCATTTGCCGAATAGCACCGGTGCTATTGCTCCCCTGGGCGCATCCGCAGTGGTGGGTGCTATTCCTACGCCGAATAGCATCACGTCAGCACCACAACGTTCTGCGCGAATAGCACCGGGTGCTACTCCGGGGCGCTGTTTTTGGCCTCGGGCGGTGCCATTCGGGCCCAGAATAGCACCGTTCGGCGCCGAATAGCATCGGCGGTGCTACTGGGGTGCTACTGCTCCCCAACCGTTAATGATGGTTTTTCGACGTGCGGTGCTATTCGAATAGCCGGATAGCACCGCCGGGACAATAGCACCCACCGATAAAGATGCTCTCAGGTAACGCGGCTTGGGTTCAGCGGAAACTGTACGCTTGGCGGTTGGGGAGTGAGCAACAGGATACCGGCGAGCCGTGGATGGCAGGCTCTCCTTGGCCGCCCGTTTTTACCCCGAGAGAAGGACAGAGGAGCGGTTCGAAGAATATGCAGTTTCTGTGCAGTGGTCAACCCAGCCCAAATCCATCTCTCAATGAAACGGGGCGCGGCTGCACGCGAAGCACATTTCAGAGCTAATGCACACCGCCGCTGTCCCAGCCGTGCACTTTGAGGACCCCGTGAACCCTTTTCCGGGGGCGCGATGACTGTCGGCGCGATCGTCAAAAGTGCCCCCGGGGAATCCGAGCTGTCCCTGACCAAGAGCGACCCAGGGGCGGAGATCTGTCCTGGTGCCAAGTCCAGCGCCTTCGTTGCACCACCGCCTGTCCGCGACCGCCGCTGGCGCACGACCAGCAGCCCCAGCACGCGGGGGCTCGAGCCCGAGCAGCTGACGCGGGCGCAGGCCGCCGGGATCGCGCCGCCCCACGTTTTCCTTGCCGGTTCGCCGCTCCAAAGGTGGGTGGGCGCGTTGCGCCTCGATCGGCAGCGGCGGTGTTGAAAATGGGTCCTTTGGATTCCCACCGCCGCGAGCAGCCCTGTTCGACACGAACGGTCGCCCTTCGAAGAGGGCCTCGTTCCCGGAGTTGTTTCTTGAGTCGGCGGTGGATGGGGCGCCTGTGACGCGAGATTTGCACAAGATGAGCTGGGCCCTCATCGCGCCGCTGCGCCAGCGCGTTTGGGTGCGAGAAGTTTCCGTCTCGATCGAGCGCCCGCCTCTCGGCGCCGGCGGCGCCGCGCCGGACGGGCCCTCCTTTCGATGCCTTTGTCGGTTCGTGGCCTCGGCCCCCGAGTCCCGAAATCCTTCTGACACCGCGGGCGGATGCCTTTGCGACAGATGTCGGGCGAGCCCGCCGCGTCGCCGGCGCCGGCGGAGCAGGCCGAGGCGCGGCCCATCAAGCCGAAGAGCACGCTGGAGTCGGGCGCGGAGTTCCCCAAGTCGATCACCCTCCAGGACGGGACGCAGGTCCGCGCACGGCGTGACTCAATCTTGAGCTGAAGTCGTGGGTCCCTGGTGTGCCACGTTTGCCGCCGCGGGGCAGCGCGGAGCCTCCGCACCTTGCAGGCGATGCCGGGCGCGCACAAAAGGGTTTGCTCTTTATCCCATCTATTGTACTATCCCACCCATCCGTGTGCTTGGTGCTCTACTGGCTGACCGACGGTAGCCGACTGAGACGCAAGCAAACGACGGGGGACAGTGGCGGGCCCTCCCAGGGCCATCCCGCCTCTCCTGTCAAAGGCTGTTGGAATGTGGGACATCCACACGGGGGAGTGGATTCGGAGCGTCTGTACATATGGAGGTTGCCATGCGTGCTGCGCACGAATGGCGCTGTTCCGCCGGGATATTCCCCGGCGCGAGCAGCTGCTCGGCAAACTGTCTGCCGCCGGGGTGCGGTGCTCTGAGGCTGGAGGGACGGCCAGGCTCGGAGGACGACGGAGGGAGATCGGAGTCTCGGTCGCCGCGCCAAAATGTCGGAGAGCAGACCTGCCGGTTGCTCAGTCAACCGCCCAAAGGGTCAGCGGCATCCCGGGCGGCGTTTTGTTGCGGGAACTGGTCGATGCCAGTACATTGGCTTGATTCGGGTCGGCGGAAGGGAATTTCCGGGTCCAAGGAAAAAGCGCCGAATTCGGGAAACCCGAAGTTCGGATCTGGACGTCGAAATCACGGCTACTAGTGGAGGAACTTTAGCAGAAATCATTTGGGCCCTGGATGAGTCATTAACTTCTTCAACAGGGACATAGAAGGAAGGGGGGGAGAGGGGGGTGGAAAGAGGGATATGGTTTTATGACGACTGGCATTGTGTTGCACTCAGAGGCTTCTGCACAAGAAAGAACAGTACAGAAAGCATGTCATCAAGAACTATGCTCATGAGTGGGACCCATAATTGCGGGCCGATTGGTTTTTGCTATGCCCATCATCGCCTGCAGGGTGCATCGTCATGGCTGTCCTGACAACTTAGTCCGTGGATTTTGCACACCCGTTTTTTGCACGTAGTTTTGGTTGAGCGTTATTCCTTGCACGCGACTCACAGCATGCTGTTGCGGAGTCTACATTTGCCAATACTTGAAACAGGCTTCCACTGCTGTGCCTTTCTGGGAGCAGGCGTCCTGTTTTCAATACAAATGCGACGATCGCATTGGCACATGCTTGCTACTACAGTTTCAAACGCAATGAAGCTGTGTTTCGTGAGCCAAATTCTTACTGGACTATATCGAATCAGCATGTGTATTGGGGCATTGAAAGTGCATTTCAAGGCAAATGGCAGATGCCAGATGCCGGGAGCCACCCCCACCTGGACCTGCACAAGAGAAGGAAATCTACGATGCTCTGGACAAATGACAGTTTCAAGTGAAAGCATTTCCGTTCTTTTAAAGAGGGGTGCTGGAAAGGAGCCAGCTGTTGGTCTGAAATCGGCAAACAAGCCATCCTCAGTGAATGGTGTTTCCAACTGGCAAGTTTTTAAAGTTTACCCCGTATCCTCTCAGCTGTGGAGTTTGAGCACAGCGCTTGTTCCTTGTGAGATGGAAGGGTAGAGGCACGTGAGATGTCCCTTGCCGTTGTTGTATTGCAATTGAATGGACCAGTTTCTTTCTATCATTTGGCACAAGTAGTGGCATGGTGTCCATGATCTTGTCAATGTCCATTGTGTTGTCCAATGTGTCTGAATGTGTGGCTCATGGTAGGGTACCTGTGTTGTGCTGATGGCCAGATTCCTGTTGGACTCCCACCAGGCGTTGAACCAGCCCAAGGCAAAAAAGCAATTGAGTTTCTGAAGGCAAACCCAGAATATGCCCAGCACACCATGAAGCAAGTCAACAGGGTTCTACAGAATCCAGCGATGGCACAACAAATATTTAGGATGCAGGTGACATCACAATGTGACATTTCGTCTTTCAAGCTTGCAAAAATGCAAATTGTAGTTCCTGTGAGATGTGTTTGTGTAGTTCCATTGAGTAGGTTTACAGGCAATGAAGAATCGTACCCTTGCACCTGACAGTAGATGATATGTTTGCTCATGCAAGCCCCGGCATTTTTTGGGATGTCGGCCGTCAGATTTGTGGTCTGCTCTCAAGGGTCACCTGCCAAGATGCTTGTCAAGTCTTGTTGTGTTTCTGATGTCACGGTCATAATTGATGTTCACCTACTTCACCATGTAGGCCAAACGCAGTACTGGTGGTCAGTAGCTGGCCTACTTCTGAAGTTGTGCACTGTAGGTGACGCAGCAGCAACACACACATCACAGTCTTCTGTGTGCCTATATTATGGAGTTTCCATTACCACTTGCAGCCTTGAATTTCCAAGAGATCGAGCAAAGAGATGGATTGGTGTATATCCTGTGCTCAATGCTGTATGCAGGCCATGATGTCAACCCCAGAATATCAGCAACAGATGGCTGTCTTGAAAGAGGATCCTGAGCTGAAGGGCATGTTCGATGAAATCAAGAAGGGAGGCCCTGAGGCCATCGACAAGTACTGGAATGACATGGATCTGATGAGCAAGATCTCCAAGAAGATGGCTGCCCTCAAGATGGGTGCTGAGAATGGACAAAAGCAGGTGTGTCTCATGTGCACATCGACCTACTGTTGATGTGCTCTTTTGTGGTTGCCATTCTCAAGTTTTAATCTGCAAGTGCCCTTTGTGTGGCCATTGCCATTTGCGGAACTGATCCTCACAAAGGTATTGGTGGAGTGAAAGATGTGTCAACTAAATCTCGATGTCAGTGCCATGTGAGGACGTCCCCACTTTTGCCTCTTTGTGTGCTTTCGTGGGACACCTTGATACCCCCGTCGCCTGCAAGTTGCAAGGGGTCATGAAAATTCTATTGACTGGATTCCATGATGATGACCTGAGGACTCTAGTAGCATCTTTATAGTGCGGAATAAGGCTCAAAATTGTTGTGCTGAAAGATTTGCTGAAACAGTGGAATGCCTATTTTGTGGCTTTTTATTCCTTTATCGTTGCAGTCTTCGCGTCCCAACGTCATTGCTGTCACAGTGGATCATCCTGTAGTGTGTGAACCACTTTTTTTGGTGGGCGCTTGGCCCATTTCGATCCTGTGGATGAACTGAATAGTCTACAATATCAAACCACTTGTTCATAGACACATCAAAGCTATTGTACTCCTTTTTGTGGCTCGATGTAAAATTGTCTGGTTTATGCCTTCACAATGTTGCTTGCAGCTAACCTGCCAGGTGATGTAGACTGGCAGTGAAGCCCAAATTTGGACGGCAATATAATTGCACAGATAGCTTTGCTACTGTGAGCCTGTTTGCTGCAAACGCCAAAATGATGTTGTTGCAACCTCCTGAGCCAATTGTGAGGAGAGATTGCCATTGTATTGGGGTTGTCAATTGAACATGTTGCTCGTTTGAAACTGCAAGCATTGTGGTAGTCCAATTTGCACAGTACAGTTCATGCTCACTCGTGCTCTCAGATATACCACAAAGACTTGTGAGGCTCTGGTTACCATTTGTTATGCGCTTTCTTATTTGCTTGCGTTGTAGGAAGATGTCAAGGTGGATTCTCTGGAAGCAGCAGCGAAAGTGGGAGATGCCAAGGCAGTGAAGAAGTACATAGCTGAAGGGGCAGATGTGAACAAGAAGGTGTGATTTTGCCTTGCAGGCACTCCGATGACAGTTTCCATACACTGCTGGCCTGTGGCAAGCACTTTATATCCCCAACCAGATTGTACAAATTATGGCTGGCTAGTTGTGGACATGTGCTGAAAGGTGCACAACGGTGCAGAAAGGGGTGATGGCACTGAAATTGCCATGCTTTGCAATTGCAGGACAGCCGGGGTATCACACCTCTGGGCGTTGCTGTTGGCTTCAACAGGATAGACGCAGTCAAGGAGCTGCTGGCCGGTGGTGCAGACGTCAGCTTGACTGATAATCAAGGCAACACTGCCCTTCATTATGCAGCAGGTTCGAATCAGGTGTCCCTATCCATGCAAGCATGCCACTGTCTTCCAACTCGTGGGCTGTGCAATTCCTTCTGTGCTGTCTGAATGGAATGAAGATTCAATGCGAAACTGGGTAACACAAAAGGAATTGCTTTGATCTTTTGTATTCTATTTCGTCGCTGGGGTGAACGGGCAACAATTTAAGCCAAGTGAAAGTGCTCAGGAATAGACGTCCATGTTACACCCGGGAGCTGGAAAAGCTGAGCCTGCCAGTGGCTTGCAGGGTGTGTTGGACTGTCAACGGCCCTTTGTGAAGTCAATGTGCTGATTGTGTGGAGCCAGGTTATGGCCGAGTGGAGTGTGCGGAGATGCTGATGAAGGGTGGCGCAGATCCAAAGTCCATGAACAAGAACAACCAAACTCCTTTGGATGTCGCAGAGCTGAACAGAGAGGTGCAGTGTGGCAGGCATGGTTTCAGCGGTCGTGGCATGCTGCAGCACTTGCCTGTTGCCGCAGCACTTGAGTGTGTTGTTGAGATCTGCTGTTTGTGAAGGCACATTGGTGGCAAGCTGGGGGACTGTCGTTCACATTCTGACATATTGTTCATGTGAAGAAAATGAAATTTAAGATTGGAAGATCGGCATACTACAGCTTTGAGATCTTAGCATTGGGAATGAAATGCTTTGCTGTGCTGTGCAGACGGTGATGATCGAGTTCCTGAAGAAACACACCCACACCGAGGACAAGTATGTGTGAACATTGACCCCCCATTAGCCAACCGTACCTGTGGTGCCATTGACACAAGGCCATCGCCCTTTGTGCCGAACACCGATATGCTGTCGGTTGTGACGAACGGCACAGAATGAAAGCAGGAGTCAGACTCGTGGATTGTGGTGCTCCTGCGTGTGCACTTTGATGTCCACAGTATTGGCCATGAGAGTTCAGCTGACTGAGTAGGTTGTAAATTGCTGTCGCGGTTGGCCCTGCTGGCCAGCATGCTTCCATGGGTTTTGGCGTGCAGCGTTAGTTTCTTGACATGTATCATGTTGGCAATTGCGAGCGACACTTTGACTCCTGAGATGCAGTCCCCAGTGGTACTCTGACTGTGTTGCCATGTTCAGCAATGAACAGCCAGCAGCGGATGGTACACCTGATCGAGCGTCGGCAGTCTCGCATCGGAGATTGATTGTAATTCCTGTTCAGCCTTGAGAGCATCATGCCTTGCCCATATCCACCTGCAAGGAAACCCTACATCCACTGTGGATGTGACAGCGTTCTGCAGGAAGTCCAATATGCCCAGCATCGTTGAGTCGCCTGTGGTGTCGATGCCCTGAAACTGCACAGTCTTAGGGCGCGCTTGGACAGCAGCCGTCCATTCTTGCCCTGGCACTCCAGCGTAGTTCTGAACCGAGGGCAGCTGGTTGCGTTGTTGCCTGTCATGGAACAACGTGTGCACCCACATAGGTGCTTGACGAATGTGACATCGACGCCTTCTAGTCTTAGGCAGCCTGACAGCTGAAATGGCCAAGGTGGATATATATGATGCCATAGTATTCGGCCCAACAGATTTGAATCTGGGTGGCTTGTAGATGTAACGTGACAGAGTACGCACCATGGTACATTAGGACAATCATGGTATTCTGAATGGCGGAGACGCAGCGACGAAGAACAATGCTCACGTGCAGCGCCCCGCCTTCAATTCCACAGATGTACGCGCCAATCCTGCGTTCGCCGAGTACTTCATGAGGCATCGACGCAACCTATGTTTTTACCGCTTATACAATATTGGTCCACCCACAATACATTTTGTGCAACGTTTAGGACTCAGCGATCTGTGATCCCTGCGCCCTTTCTGATCCCTTTTGGAACCACTCTCATTCCGCCCAACTACTCCAAGTGCAACGGCATGCAAGTACAGTGCATCGAGCGTCAGCAATTACCTTCCACGAAAAGCGTGCAATTACGTCTGTAAATTTGATGAATTACATCTGTCTCCCCAGCCTCCTCGCTGAACCAACCCACCCGCAAGCACTGCGCCATAAGTGCCCCTAAGCAGCCGCTCATCAGACAATCTGGCCCAAGCCTAATGACGCGGACACTTGTAGTCCCCTATACTGCAATACTGCCTGACCGCAAGCCCGTAGCCCCTTAGTTCTTCGTCGACGACCCATTTTCCCTGGATGGGGGTGTCTTTGGGGACTTCTGAGACTTGGACCTGGGCGCCTTGGAGCTCCTGGCTGTGGCCAAGGGGCACTGGAATTCTGCGCCGCCAGTGTTTTCTTCCTCTTCGTAGCACCGGGGCTCCACTGCCTTTATTTCGTCCCGCCTTGCGTCAGCCTCCTGCGCAAAATTCACAGCTGGTTAGCGCTGATCGCGTCCAGGCCCTGGGCTCCAGGGATCGGTGGCGCTGCGACAAGGAGCACACAATCGTTCCTGAACATTGCTGAGCATGTGGCACTTTGGAAATGCAGTTGGCCGCGACGTGGTGGCAATCCTTGTAGCAGTGCTGATGACGGCTGCAGGCATGGGGCTACGATGGTGCGGTTATGTTGGTGAGCTGCCCTGGATTCTCTCATCCACTGTGTGGAAACTCGTTTTATTCAGTCGAGGAATATTGCTACATTACATGAGTTGGGACAGCGTTGACGTGGTTCATTCATGCAAGCCTTGTGGTTTTGAGATTCCACATGGTAATTGGGGCATGATTGGAAACGGCTGGCGCAGAAAACGACCTTTGTTTTCAGTCTTTGAAGCGTCGAATGCGAAAGGCACAAAGGTGCTCGCACAATTGTGGCTGTGCTTTGCAATCCAAGGACAGGCACTCAATGATGCATGCTCAGTAAGCCTTGCTTTGGGTAACTTCGAGGCAATAGTACAAATACATGTAAGCGTCTGAGCAACGGTTGTGCACAGAACCGCTGTTAGCGTGAATTGCCAACAGAAACAGACACTTTCAACAGAATTACGTTTTAACGCTGATAATCGACAATATGGGCATAGTGTCGTATGTGTCGAGATAAAACCTGCAACATTTCAAATTGATCGTGATACTGCGTGATCTGCGGCAACGTTCTCACCACCTTCCAGCCCGTCCTTAAGGCCACTGAGTTCAAACGGCCCCACCGCAACCACCCAGGCAACCCGCACCTAACGACTACCGCAGACAGAATTGGGAAGTGACGGCGCCGCGAGAAGCCGACACGGCGCTTGCGACTGGTGAATCGTCGGTGCGGCGACTGCAAGCATCGAACAACTGCCAGACCAGCTGCCAGAGCGACCGGCCAACCAAAACGCTGAACACACCGCTGGCAAGACTGCCAGACGGTCAAAAGGAAACGCTAGCAATCGGCAAGCCGATCCCAGCCGGCATCCTCGACGCACACGCGCCCCGGAAGGCCGCCCAAGTCCCAGCAGCAGAAAGCAAAATTTTGCAACGCCAGGGGGGATGCCAATTCGACACTAATTGATGCCATCACACCCACTCTTGTGCCATCACAATCACCGCGATGGCGCCACTTTGTGTCAAAATGCCGTCGCAGTTGCATCACAAAAATGTTGGTTGCTACTGGTGGGACTTGGGCGCCACTTTGTTCCAAAATGGCATCGCAATATGGCATTTTGGACAGCGTTCCGTGAACAGCCGCTCACCTCGTCGGCCAGTGGCCCGATGTAGCCGAAAATGGCCGCCGGGTCTGTCTCGTCGTACGGGCGTACGGCGTTGTTGCCGTACAGCTCGTTGATGGTCGCAGCGATGAATGCCCTGCCCTGGACGTCCGGGTACCACACGGTGTCCGCCACCGCCCCGAACGCGGGCGCCGTCAGCACGCGTGTGAACTCGTGCCGCCCCCTCCGCCCCGGGCGCGAGTCCATGGCCCACACCACCCCGTTCTCGTGGCCGCACTCCACCCCGCGGCTGTCCACGCGGCAGTTGTCCTCGGCCATCAGCAGCAGGCCGTGGCCGGGGATCGCGGACAGACGGCCCGGGTTGGCGGGGCGCTCTATGCCGCAGGTGTTCTGGTCCTGCGTCTCGCCCTGCGCCACGGCGTCGCCGCA
This sequence comes from Ostreobium quekettii, assembly GCA_905146915.1. Taxonomy (NCBI): domain Eukaryota; kingdom Viridiplantae; phylum Chlorophyta; class Ulvophyceae; order Bryopsidales; family Ostreobiaceae; genus Ostreobium; species Ostreobium quekettii. Next base: position 9,416 of record CAJHUC010000701.1, on the reverse strand, counting down.
GTACATGCGGTCGATGCCCGTGACGTCGTAGTCGGACGTGACGTCCATGGCGAACAGGCAGCCGCAGGGCGCCAGCGCGACCTTGACGTCGTTGGTGGAGCCCTCGATGTCGTCCTGGACCATGATCCTCTCCTTCTGGGAGATGCGCGTGAAGGACAGGAGGACCTTGCCGGAATTGGGGTCGTAGGTCAGGCCGTGCGTGTTAGCCAACTCGACGCTGGCCCCCTGCAGGGCCGCGAACCGCCGCGTCTCGAAGAACGCAGCCATTTTCTCCATGCCCCGCTTCACCGCCAGACACTCCACCTGTGATTTGACGTTCACGACCTGCAGTGTGCACTTTTTCGACGACGGTATGGAGCTGAACATGTCCTCGAAGGTGATCGTCTCCGACATCTCCACCAGCTCGTTGTTATTGGCGGATCCCAGCTCCAGCCACCGAATGCCGTACTTATTGAGGTTGCCCCTCACTGCCTTGAACTTGGCCGCGTACAAAGTGCCCGAGCTGAGGTCGCCTTCCTCGTCGGCAATGAACTTGAACAGGCCGCCGCCGACCTCCCTGCCCCGCGTCCAGTCGGTCATGTACACCGTCTTCCCATCGGGCATGATGTGCATGGCGCCGTGGGAGAAGCGGCCCAGCGTCATGTACTTCGTGGGCGCGGCGCAGCCGAACTTGTTCACCTTGACCTCGTAGGCGTAGCCGTAGCGATACGGATTGAAGGCCTCGGCCAGCGCGGGGAAGCTGTTGTCGAGGTCGTCTATGTACCGATTGAAGTATCGAATGAATTGGATGCTGTTGTCGAACTCCTGCTCCGCCCTGGACTTGAAGCAGCTGGAGAATCCGGTCAGGCATCCAAAGCCGACGAAATTCCTGCCTGTGGTCGCAGCGCATTGGAAACGATGCGGGTCAAGCCCTGATGGGATCATCGGGTACACATGCACGCTCCAGATACATCACCTGTCTTCGCGAGACCAAATAAGGCCCTTGCGCCTTGCGGGCCATCAGGAGACATTGCAGCAAAGCAAGTGCATCGCAGCTGGAGGTGTGCACAGGCAAATGCAGATATTAGTCACACGCTTGCGCGCATTATTGGAGTTCACGCATTTGAGATTGCCCAACTTGTGTGTAGGTGTGGGTGTGGGGGCAACGAGCAGCCGACCAAATTGTTGTCAACTATGAAAATGACAGTATTGCGTCCCATGCATTGCCTGCAATCGATATCTGGACATCCCGTGGATCGAGCTAGGCTGTGCACTGCATTTCTCGGTCCAAAACTCACCGTCTGGCTCGAATGCTTCTCCGCCGAGATGGGTGTTCCATGGAGTCACAGTACCGCCACCAGACCGCCACAGGCCGCCCCACTGCGACCAGTCAATGTAGCTTGCAGAGACCGCCTCCAGGTCTGTCCCATTGTCATTGAGGGTGACAACATAGCTCACGGCTGGCAACGCATCAACCACGGCGACGGAATATACTTGATCGCACATCCCTATCAGCGATGTGAATCCCAGCTTGTGGAATTCGTCTGGCTCCTCCACGCGCTCAGGCTTCACAGGGCCATCTTTGTAGCTGGTGGCAAGCAGTCCTTGGTTAGATCGCCAATTCTACAATGCTGTGACTGTAATTTGTCAGCAGTCACTCGGACTACCTTTGCAACTGCAAAGCAACGACCAGCTGTGCCAAGATATCCAGGAGGAGGGACAACATACTGGATGTCTAGAACGACATAATGTACAGCAGCAGTGCATAATGTATGCTTCGCAGGCCATAATCCCGTGAGCAACCCACAAGCAATTATGTCTCATTGTTTGCTACACGTCCATGAAAAAGATAAACTGTAGGTTTCTTGGAATATGCAACAGAGCCCAGTTGGTGGGGCTGCATCTTCGGAAGGCGCCGTCCAAAATACGCGCTGGACGGAATCGATGGCGACTCGCAGCCGAACATCAAATCGCAGTTACGCAGGCCTTATCCGACGACTTGAGCGCCAGGCCGAGCTGGACACCCGGGAGAGAACCATCACTCGCCCAGGTCAAGACTGGGCATGACAGACTTTAATGCTGAAAGCGTATTTTTAAAGAGTTGAATTTTGGGGTCTCGGGCATACTCGACAACAAGAAGCAAGGGAAGGCGGCAACAAGTCGTGGGCACCAATTGGATGCCGGATCCCGCGGCCGCATTACCTGTCCACCGGTACGTTGTCCTCGTCCACGAGCCTGCCGATCACCAGGCTCTCCCTCGGCTCTCCCGTGATTTCGATCTCCTGCCCAGTCCGGTACAGCGGCGTCCAGCCGCCCAACAGCTCGTCAGTGCCGGTCGTCAGCCTGCTGAAGCCGATGGGGATCTCCCTGGGGCCCTCTGCGTACGGCACGGCCACGCCGCTGGGCGTGAGCTTCTGCCGCTCGCTGAAGCTCAGGTCGAAGGACCCGAAGTAGGACATCCAGCCGAAGGTGTCGAAGGGGTCGGCGATCGTCACGCCGATGTAGTTGTTGCCGCCGACCACGTCCTGGAACCAGTTGACGCTGGTGATCCCCCCGTCCAGGGAGGCGTGGAAGATGCGCGTCGCGCGGCCCGTCTCCTGGTCCCACGCCCACAGGAAGTTGTTGGTGTGGTGCGCGGTGTCCTCGCCCACCAGCAGGCTCTCGAACTCGTTGGCGTAGGTCAGCGACCGCGGGTTGGCAACCTTCTCCGTGTTGCACGTGTTGCCGGCCACCACGCCGGAAGTGTCGTCGCCGCACATGATCGCCCGCATCGACGTCGCCACGAAGTCATCGTCGATCGTGACCTCGAACACGCAGCCGCACGGGTTTGCCGCCACATTCACGCTGCCCCTCCTCTTGAGGTCCAGGGAGCCGCCGCGGATCTCCTCCGCTGCCAGGTAGAACAGCTTGGCGTCAAGCTTGGTCGCCATCTGGGAGAACCTGAAGACGTCCAGCGTCGCCCCGTTCATTGCCGCCAGGCGTTCGGGCTCGAACACGGCGGCGAGCTTCTTGTCGACCGTCCGCAGGCACTCACGGTTGCCTGCCGATAGCGCCGAGAAACGATGTCAGCGGCGGCTTGTGATGCCGCTGCGAGAGCGGCAAGCGAAAGTGCGGCTCTGGATGGCTTGGCGCCACCGCAGATCGGCAGTTGAAAGCGATATGCCGACATTCGCAGCATCCGAAAATAGTGTGCCGACATTCAAAGCATCCAGGGCCTGAGCCGCAGAACGGAGTGGATGGCAAGGCAACAGTGCAGATCGCCCCACGCGATTGCTTGCACATGTCCGAGGGTCCGTTCCAAGGGTCCAAAGCTTTCGAAGGAATGTATCCTTGCAAGCCAGCGATCCGCAACAGTGGCCTTGTCAGGTTTCATTGCGCCAGTGCGATACCGCCACGAAGGGAGACTCTAACAGTCCACAACCATACATAGCCGTGAAAGTGGCAAAACCAATTAGCAGTCAGACCACAGTCTTAATTCAAGCTCGGAACAACTGGACTCACCTCCCAAGGTAATGAGTTGAAAGCCCGCACCGCAGCTCGCTCCAGAAACTACGTCGTCCTTAAACATGTCAGTGAACTCCAGGACCTCGTTTCCGCTGGTGAGCTCTGCTACGTCTTCTGCAACATTCTGTCCGATGGAAATCCATTTGATGCCGAACGTGTCGCCCTCTTGGATGGTCAACTCAGTTGTGACGTTGGCGCTGAAAGTGAAAGCTGCGGCAAACAGCTCGCCTGAATCGAAATTGCCTTTATCCGGCCTGAATCTGTATAGCCCGCCATTTCCACCAGAAAGGTATACATTGAAACCGTCCTGCATGACGGCTATCCCTCGCGCGCCAAGCCGTCCCATCGCATAGTGTTTCTCAGCGTTGTCCACGACTCTGTCGTTTGCATCCACGCCAAGGCTGATCTCGAAAGGGTACCCATACCGATAAGGCCTGCGTGAATGCCAACAGTGCTTCCAGGAGATTGATCATCACAGTGCAGCAAAAAACAGAGTGGCAACAACTGCCTTTTCGCCCATTCCTCGATGTGCGGCCCAAGGACTTGGATGTTACCAAAGTGTACAGCAGTATAGCGGTTAGAGAATTGTCACGTCAATCTGCTTGTTGCGTGCCTTGTTGATGCACTCTTTTGCTCAACACAAATGCCTGTGCGCCTGGACTCACACACTTCATGTGAAGCACAAAGCATTTTCCGTGCATGCTGGCAGTTGGCTCAGGAGGATCATCAGGTAACGATTATTGCTGACAAAGGAGTTTGATGCTATCAGTCATCTACTTTGCCATTGCTAAACAACACTTGCACGCTTTTGGCTCATACAGGTGTATATCGGCGCGATTGTCTTCACCTGAGGCCGTGATTAAAAAGAGCAGACATGTCAGGGATGAACATAAGCACATTTAGCCTGTGAGGTAAATAAATGTGCCACAGCAAACCCCCACCTGAAGAAAGGAAGCGCCTCTGAAGGAGGAAGCACCAATTGGCCTTCTTCCTTCAGGGCATTTGGATCCCTCTTGAAGTACCTCATGAAATCCATGATGTCAAAAAATTGAAAGGGAGCAATGTCGCGCATGCAGTCAAACCTGTCTTCGTCAGACATGCATTCCACACTTCCATATATCAGACCTGTGCGTTGCAAAACATAAATCAGCGCCACATCAGCAGTGGAAGGACAAGGATTCCAATTGTCAAGCACCTGTTTCGTGGCTTGCTACCTGTTGTTCTCATGGCTGCTAAATGCGGCGTTTGGAGTTTGATTTATTTCCCTTAGTGCAGAGGCACAGCAGAATCAGCAACCTGGACCAGCCCTGCCGCAGCCCTGGTGATGTTCTACACATATTTGGTTATAAACATCGTCATTGCATCTATCCCTTCTTTTGTGTATTTCACCCCTGATCGTCATCCAACACCATTATCCAGCCCCAACCGATGCCAAGATAGGAAGCATGGCAAGCATGTGAACACAACAAAGCAGGATGGTGCACAACCTGTCCTTTAAGTCAATCCGTTGAGCCATCGTTCAACTACACAAGCAGCCATGAGGAAATAACGCGAGGTGATGTACAACGAGGTTGTACATCGGCGCAAAGGGTGTACGGAGACAAACGCAGCGGCACGACGGTGCCCTCGGGGGTGGTCTTGCATGTAGTGTTTGCCTTTGTCGCTCCGGCAATTTCTGACGCAACGGAACGGACGACACGTCCGAGTGGATCGCCAGCCCATGGAGCACTTGCGAGGGTGTACAACTGCGCGTCGGAAACGCACAAAATTTGTCGCACCATCGGGCGGTATGCCTTCGGTTCCCAAGTAATTGCCGCCTGGCGTCAGGATGGCAGCCCTCGGCTTCCACAGACCGCCCTCCTTCACGAACGCGACCGGGACGGTCAGCAGCGTGGCCAGGTCGGTGTCGTTCTCGAGGCGCATCCGCACCCTCATCACCATGCCCGGGTTGGCCTCGAACTGGTACAGCATGAACCACCGCCTCACCTCCTCCTGGTTCAGGAGGATGCCGCCGCTGGGCGCGTGGGAGAAGGCGACCTGCAGCGGGAACAGGAAGGTCAGAACGAGGGCCAGCGTCGATGCAAAGATGCGATTGGCGGGCGCTCGGAACCCGGCTCCGCAAATCTGCCGAGCAACGCAGACGAATCAAAGGCGTTTGGAGCGCTGGGCGCCATATGCAACCCAGGCGGAGCCTTGCCGACCCGCCCTCCGCCTGATGCCGTTCCCGTTGCGGATTTGCGCCGTCAGGGGCTCCATGGTGCCATCGTCAGGGGCCAGCGTCGATGAGATTGACCAGCGCTCGGAACCTGGCCCCGCAAAGCGGCCGAACCATGCTGACACATCAGAGGCGGCGTGGTGCTTGGCGCCAGATGAAACCCAGATGGGCGGCCTCGCCGACTCACCCTCCGCCTGGTGGCGTTCCCATTGCGGATTGGAACCGCCAGGGGCTCCAGGGTGTCCTGGTCGTATGCCGTAACGTTGCTATTGGTGATGTCCAGCACCTCGCCCATGAACGTGCACCCGGGCTCGAAGCAGTTGTGGTCCTCCCGGGTGCGCGCGATCTTGTTGAAGGACTGCGCCGACACCCTGCCGTAGGTTGCCTTGCGGGTCCCGATGATGGAGGTCTTCTCCAGGTCAGTGCGGGGCACGAGCACAGGCTCGAATTGCACAAACGCGACCGCGAGCTCCACCAGGAAGATGACGGCGATCGGGGCGCGCCTTGCGGCGCACCGCGACGGATACATCCTGCGCTGCCTCGGGCCTCTGGCGCCGGCCCCCGGCTAGAATCGGGCGGGATCCTCCTCCGGTGTCTCGGGACTGCTCCCCCACCTTAACTACCTGCAGGAATGGATAAGGGAGTGGGGGTGACTATCCTTGCATTGCGCCACCACCGCCGACCACACAGCGGGGGGTCAGGGGAGGAGCCGCGGTGTTCAGAGTGACGGGATTGTCCGACGAGCGACGCCAAGGACGCCGCGCGGCGCGCATGGCTCTGGGATGTCCCGCGTTAGGCCACGCTGAGCGTTCGGGGGTCGACTTGCGCGACTTACCCGCGGACACCTCTCGAGGCAAGCTGAGCACGGGGGCGCTGCGCCCTTGTAGTCCCAAGAGTCCTGGAAGCAGGTCGCTGAGCAAAAAGAGCTCTGCCCGGGGCAGGGTGCGAACGTCCCGGTGGTGGCCGGGCGGTCTGAAGCACAGGTAGCTGTCGCGTGATGGCGCAATCAAGAAGGGGGGTCAGCAGTCATGGGTCGCAGGCCATAGGGGTTTGTACAGGAAGCTAACTACTAAGGTGAATTCCGGCGGAAAAGTGTCAGCAATCATCACGAGGAGGACGGATATGCCCCACGTGATGTCCTCGATAGACGCAAGGCTGGCGACCGCCTTCGCGTGTACGTCTGGGCGGCAAAGTCGTCGTAGCCGTCAAAGGCGTCTCGAACGTCAAGGGGTGCCGCACAGGACGTGATAATCCAGAACGACATGAGGGGAAGTGGTAGGCGAATGAGCTAACTCGACCTTCATGTCATGCTTGTCAACTTGATAGCCCGCGGTCCCTGCCCTTCCCTAAAGTGGGTCCTGAAGTACAAGAGCCCGTGAACCGAAAGTCGCCCGTGCCCGCGAGTCCGGCATGGGATACGACAAACTTTTTTATACCGGCTGACAACGCGGTTTTTCTCGCGGGAGAATCCTGTGGCAGGGCCTTGCCTTGCCCCGGCCCTGGCATCAGGACACCAGCGCCTGACTCCTTCCAGACGCGAGTCCCTTTTGTTCGGCAGCCCGGCTTCGCTCGCAGAAGGACGCATGATGGATCCTGAAAGGAGCACCCGACCAATGCGGTACTGATGACGTTGTGCAGTCTGTCGCGTCGTACTCCTACACATTGTACTGCCACCGCGCCGTCATTGCAGTACTGTGGGCAGTGCCCCTGGCCCCGGCATTTGTTCAAGGCCGCCGTGCTTCCAGCATGGAGCCGCACTGGATAGATGCTCGGCATATGCCGATCTAGAGGGCAAGCTCCTGAGGATCCCACCTACGAGCTTCCATTAAATCAAAACAATCCATATGGCCGAGCAGAAGCTGGCATGTTGGAGCTTGTGAGCCTGGCCCCTGGATATCTCCTGTGGATACACTTGCTGTACACCGAGGGGTGCACCCCACAGTAAAAGGCGCCGCTCTCGCTAATCGATGCCTCCATTCGACGTCGCCCAAACAACGTTTCAAGGGGGCACTGATCTAGAGTTGGACAGAGCCTACACTCTCTTTATCGTGTTTACTCTTCTAATTGCAAATTACTGCGTCACATGTAAGGCTTAGCGTCCCACATGTGGTTCAAAATTCATGTGAGTGTACACTCTCCCCAACCCCAGTCCCTAATTGACTTAAACCTTGTTTTAACATGCTGTTAAAGTTCCCGGAACAAAGCTAATGCAAGACACAATGAATTCCATGAGAATGGAGTGTGTCTCTGACCGTCTGACTGACCAGAGATGAAGCTGAAAACACGCTGGTTATGCACTCAACAAAATGCACCGAGACAACAAGCTGTTAAGGTGCCAATTCGTAGCGAGTTGCGGCCAGTTCATTAAACCATTAAACGATTTAGATTACCCGGTTAATGCGGCGCAACATCCGGCGGGCAGTCAGCTGCCGCTTGCACCTTGGATGCTTCCCGCGCGCGCGACTTGCTCAGAAGTGCGCGGCTGGTCGGCGCGAGTGCGCGGAAAGGAGCGACCGCCGGCGACTGTGCTGGGCGACAGTGGCCGGACGTGGCGGACATCGGGGGACAACTTTCGAAGCCGATGTGTAGCTGGCCGGCGAGGCGGAGGTGTCGGGCCATGGAGCTCGTTCTGGCGGAATGGCGGAGGCGCTGAGCAGTGCGAGTGCGGCAAAGTTGGTGGGAAAGATGGCGCGGAGCAAGAGAACCCTTGCGCGCATCGAGGGGAAGCGCGATGCGTTGTTAAGGGCAGATGAGGGGGGCGCCTTACGAGAAAGGGCGGAGGCGGGCAGTCCGGAGGCCGCGGGCCGATCGTCCCCGGCCACTCAAGCAGCCTCAGCGATGGCCGTCAGGGAGCTCGTCGTTGAGCTCCGGACAGAGGCGGTGGAGGCGCAGAGGTCGGCCGCAGAGTGGGCCTCCATGGCCATCCGGAGGGCCCTAGGAAACCCCCCCGAAAGGGGGATGCACGTTCCCCCGGCCGGTCCGGAGGGATGGAGCGGCGCGCCGGGGCCGGAGGAAGCGGCGCCCAAGCTGCGCCTTATCAAGCGCGGGCGGGCGGAGCTCGCGAGCGGGCAAATGCCACGGGGGGAAGGCTCCAAGCAGTTCGGAGGAAGGAAAGTCATGCACGACGCCCGGATTGGCCGAGTGTCGTGAAATGTAACTGCAAGGAGTGTTTGTGATTGATAGGAAAAGGGGGAAAACGGTTTGATAAGGGGAAGTGAAGGTAATAAGGAAAGGATATTGTAACCCCTATCAGATGCATGAGAAGTGACCTGTACGCATGCACAAAGGCTTTAGTAGAGGGGGTGCGTTGGTTCTTGGGGTGGTGATGTTTTTTAGTGAAACGGTTGGAAAAAGGTGATGTAACCGGGTACCAAAGTGGGTGCATGATAATGTGATGGAATCCAACGTTGGGAATTCACTCAGGACGCTGCGAAGAGGGTCCAACGCACTGCGAATTCGCAGTGGGAAGTGGCATGTGGAGAGTCCGAAGGGGGGGTGTTGTGATGCCTAGCAATTGGGGTATATAGGGGCTGGCTTTTGGCCAGTTTGGACAGCACCAAGGCCAGCGCCGCGAACCGCCCCAAACGGACGACAACCAGAGCTGTGAGAGAGCGCTGTGGAGCTGCAGCCAAAGTGCAATCTGTCGTTGGTGTTGACTGGCGGGGCTGGACGGTGTGGCGTTTTGGGAATCGCTGATCGAAGTGAAGAGTTGGTGTTG
>CAJHUC010000700.1:0-67372 GCA_905146915.1 Ostreobium quekettii | reverse complement strand
CGGCCCCCCCTCCTCGATTGCAGGGCCGCGCCGCCTCCCTCCGATCGCCGCCTTCGCCGAGTTCAAGTCCTCGCCATCGCCATGTCCGAGGAGGCGACTTCCAGCCAGCCCATCGGCGGCGACGGGGACGATCGGCCACTACCGGCCGTTTCTGCGGCGCAGCCGGGCGGCGTGCTCTCCCCGCAGCCGATCGCCTCGCCCCTCCAGGCCCATTCGGCCGAGGGGGGCACCATTTTCGAATCGGTGGGGGGGGAGCTGCCCCCCACCTCCATTCCTCCTAGGGCGAGTACGCCCCAGCCGGTGCGCCCGATCGTTGGGGCGCCCGATGCTCTGTCTCGCAGTCCGAACCGGCCCCCTCGCCCCACTGTTTTGGGGCCGCCTGCACTGCCTAATGCCCACGATCTGGCCGGGCAGCTCCTGCCATTTTTGGAGGAGCATATCCGGCAAATGTTGGCGGGCGTGGGTCCCTCCAGCCGCCTGCCCCCCTTGCCGAATTCCGGTCCGATCACGGCCCCCACCCCTACCGCCCCGCTGCACATTCTTTCGGCGGCTGAAGGGGGGGCCCTCTCGGATTCATTGTCTCCAATTCCCTCCTCCTTGGCGGGTTCTGTGGCGGCCTTGGCTGTGGCCCCACCCGCCTTGGGATTGGAGGCGTTCTCCCATCTTAGGACCCCGCTGAATCCCCCGATCGGCTCCCTGCTGCCTGCTGGCTCGGGATCCCGGGGTACCTTGTCTCCGATTCCCTCCTCCTTGGCGGGTTCTGTGGCGGCTCTGACTGTGGCCCCACCCGCCTCGGGCTCGGAGGCGCTCTCCGGTCTTGGGAGCCAGCTGGGCCCCCCGCTTGGCGCCGTGCTGCCTGCTGGTTTTGGATCCCGGGGTGCTGCCTTGGCTGTGCCGCCCCTCTCTGCTCTCCCACAGGTTGCCCCGCCATCCCTGGGATCGGCGTCCACCGACGAGCTCTCTCGCCAGGTGGTATTCCTTCAGGGCCAGCTGTCCGCTCTCGAGGCCCACCCTCGCGGCTCCCTTGCTGGCGCATCCGGCTACCCTCCCCTGCCTCGGGGGGTGCCTTCCTTGCCGACCTTCTCTGGCGATCCCAAGGGCGATCGTTGGGACCAATTCCTGGTCCACTTCGACGCCCACTGCCGCCTCTGCCACCGTGACCACGACGACGCCTACCGCATCAACCTCCTCCCGGTCCTCCTCAAGGGGGCCGCGGCGGCTCATTGGCGCCTGCACCTCCAGGCGCATCCCGCCCCTACTACCTGGGAGGAAGCCCAGACTGTGATGCGGTGCGGTCCTTTCGCGCGTCCCCCCACCCTGCTCGGGCTCACACTCCAGATCCAGGAGTTGGCGGCCCGGCCCCCGGCCACCGTCTTTGAGTTCCTCACGCGCATGGACACGCTTTTCGGTGAGCGAGGCGCGGCGGGGGCTGCTGTCCCCGAGATTGATCGAATCTTCTGGATTTACAGTGGCCTTCCTGAACCGCTCCGCGCCCGTTTGTTGGCCGACCCTGCGGGCCAGGCTTGGGGGGCCCAGTCGCACCAGCAGTTCCGCCAGCTGCTATGGTCTTTCATTCATCATGACCCTGCTCTGGGCCGGATTGCTAGCCGTTCGGGTTCTGTTCGTCCTTTGTCTGTGAGTGACCGACCAGGTGATCGTTTCCTGACGGGGCGCAAGCGCCCCTTTGATGGCGCGGGGCCTTCCCGCCCTCCCCTTCGCAGCCGCCGTGGTTCCGATCTCCCACCTGGGGATTCGGCTGAGGGTGTTCCCCTGGCGGGCCGCCTCCCCCATGCCCTCTGGCTCGCCACCCGTGCCCGGGGTCCACATGGAGCTTGCGTCTGGTGCTGGGAGGAGTATACCCAGCCCCGCCGGCGGAGCGACCCGCCTCACTGCGCCTTCCAGCGGGACCACCGTCGCCGCCTGCCCCCTCCGGACTGGCTGGTGAGTCTTCCTGCCTTTACTCACTGGTGCTCCCGATTATCTGTCCCCCTTGGGCTTGTGGCACCTCTGTTGAGCATGGGCCCGCCTTCTGCCCCTCCCCCGCCTGCTGCCTCCTCGGGACTCTTTGATCCCCCTCTCTTGCCTTGCTGTTCTGCGACGGATCCTCGGGGGGCGCTTGCTTCTTTGTCGCTTCCCCCGCTGCCTCCCTTGGCCCCTCTTCCGTCCTGTTCCGTACCTCCATCCCCGTCTCTCGGGGGTCCGGTATCGTCTCCCCCCCTTCTCGATCTTGTGTCGCGTTTGATCCCGCTCTCCTCCTCCGCGGCCATCTCTTCGGGCCATGTTGGCTCCCCTGCCACCCCGGGATTGGCTCCTGCTTTGGCCTCCCTCTCCCCCTTGGGGGCCGTATCCCCTTTGGGTAATTCGGGTTCTGCCTCCTCGCCTCCCCTCGCGACACTTGTGTCCTCGGTGGCCCCTCCTCCTTGGACCGGACCGTCGGGATCCGATCCCCTGCGTTTCCCTCCCGCCTTGCGCGCTCTGCCTCTCCTTACGGCGCTCGTTCCCGGCGCGCCTCCTGCGGCCGCTGCTCGGCCCTGGCGCTTGATCCAATCTGATCTGCTCACCCACCGCCGCCCTCGCTCAGGTTGTGCGGCCCGCCCCTCCTCCCCTCCCCCGCGCCCTGTGTCAGCCTCGGCTCCCTCGCCCGGATCCTCTCCGGCTCGCCGGGATTGGTGGAATCGCGAGGATCGTGCCATCTTGCGCCCTGAATTTGTACGCATCGCTCAGCGGGTGGGCCGGGCTTTCACTCTTGACGCCTGCGCCGATCCCCTTGGCCATAATGCCATGGTCCCGAACTTCTGCTCCCCCACCCGGGATTTCCTTCGGGAGTCTCTGGCGGGCCACCATGTTTGGCTCAATCCCCCGTTCAGCCGCATGGACGAGTTCATTGACCACTACCTGGCCGAGAAGGCGCGCTCCCCGCAGGACACCAGTGCCTGTATTCTGGTGCCGGCTTGGCGCAAGGCCGCGCACCCTGGTTTGCGTGGCATGCAGTTGGTGGCTCAATACGAACAAGGGACGCCCTTGTTTACAGCCCCTTGTATGGATGGGTCTCGCACCCCGCTTCCGGGCATCCCGTGGGGGGTAAACGTCTTTTATGACCCCCCTCGCCCCGCCATCTGCTCTGCTCGCCAGACTGATGAGGGCCGCTTGGCCCTTTGCCTCCCGGGTCGCCTTGCCGGCGCTCCCGCTCAATGCCTCCTCGACACCGGTGCCCAGGGTACCCATTACCTCTCGCAACAATTTTGCGAACAAAATGGGATTTCTTACACTCCTCTCACTGGCATTGAGGTGCAGGTGGCTTCTGGCCACACTGCTCCCATCGTGGGGGAGACGGTGCTTTCCGTTCAGATCAAGGCCTATCGGGAACGATTGCGTTGTGTCGTCCTTCCCATGACCCCCGGCATTGATCTGATTCTTGGCGATGGCTGGCTCCTCCGCCGTCACGCGACGATCGACTATGGCGCTCGGTCCATCATCTTGCGTGATGACATTCATGACCGCTTCATCACCCTTCAGATGGCCCCGCCTTCAGCGCCCCCTCGCGTCCCTTCCCCCACCTCTGTCCACTCGGACGCTGCCGACGCTCCGGCCGCTTCGGCCCCCCCGCCCCCCTTGCTGAATTACCTTCAGACCAAGCGGGCTCTGCGCAAACACTGCGCCGCTTTTCTGGCGGTCCTGCGCCCTACCGATCCACTGGATCCGGAGCCCGACGCTCCCGACGCTACGCAGGAGGATCCAATCATTGCCCCTCCTGCCTCCTCTGACCAGGCTGATCCAGTGCGCATTCAGCGCATTTTGGATCGCTTCCCGGAGGTCTTTAAGGATGCCCTGCCGGGCCTTCCTCCTCGTCGTCCAGAGGACGTCACTATTCCCTTGGTGGAGGATGCCGCCCCCGTCAACCGGGCTATGTTTCGCTATTCGCGCCCCGAGCTTGAGGAGATGAAAGCCCAGCTCCAATACCTCGTCGAGCGCCAGCTCATTCGCCCCAGCACCAGCCCCTGGGGTTTTCCCGTCCTTTTTGTTCGCAAGGCGAACGGGACGCTCCGCATGTGTGTCGATTACCGGGCCCTGAACAAGTTGACGGTCCATAACCGGTACCCGATCCCTCGGATCGACGACATGTTGAACATGCTCGCTGGGGCCCGCGTCTTTTCCTCCCTGGACTTGATGCAGGGCTATTACCAGGTTCGTATTCAGGATACCGATTGCCCGAAGACGGCCTTCAAGACCCCCTTCGGCAGTTATGAATTTCGGGTCCTCCCGTTCGGCCTCACGAACGCCCCTGCGGTCTTTCAATCAATGATGAACCGCATCTTCGGCCCCTATTTGGGGCAGTTCGTCTTGGTTTACCTGGACGATATTCTCATCTTCTCCCGCTCCGCTCAGGAGCATGAGGTCCACCTCACCCAAGTCTTGGAGAAGTTACGCGAGCACCAGCTCATTGCCCGCTTGGAGAAGTGTCGTTTCAACGCCGCCTCCATTCAATACCTGGGGCACATTGTCTCGGCTGATGGCATCCGGGTGAATCCCGCCAAGGTCGCCGCCGTACGTGACTGGCCTCGCCCTCGGACCCCCCGCCAGGTCCGGCAATTCCTTGGGCTTGCCAATTATTTCCGCAAATTCCTTCGCGGTTTTTCCCACATGGTGGGTCCCTTGGTCGCGCTCACCCGGGAGAAGCACACTTTCCATTGGGGTGAGCCCGAACAGACGGCTTTTGACTGGGTCAAGGAGGCACTGACCTCGGCCCCCCTTCTCCGCATGCCCGTCTTCTCTCAACCTTTCGAGGTTGTCGCGGACGCTTCGGGCTATGCGCTTGGCGCTGCCCTCCTCCAAGATGGGCAACCCATTGCGTTTGAATCCCGCAAGCTCGGGAAGGCGGAGGTTAATTACTCCGCCACCGAGCGCGAGCTCCTGGCGGTCGTCCACGCCCTTCGCGTGTGGCGTTGCTTTCTGGAGGGCGCCTCCTTTCGAGTCGTCACGGACCATTGTCCCTTGACATACCTCAAGTCCCAGGTTCACCTCAGTTCCCGCCAGGCGCGCTGGTCGGAATTCCTTCAGCAGTTCGACTTTGCCTGGGAATATCGCCCTGGCCGCATCAACTGCGCCGACCCCCTGAGTCGGCACCCCGCTCTTGACCCGACCGACGACCATTCTGCCGGGCCCACTTCGCCCGTGGCCGACACTTCGGCTCCCTCTCGTCCGGTTGCCTTCATTGCGGCGTTGTCTCGTCCCTCCCGCACCGGCCAGGGTCTTACCGGTCTCGCTCAGGACTTGGCGGACGCCTGCATGTCCTACGCTGATCTCCAGCGTGATGCCGCTCGCTATCGGTTGGTCCGTCATGGCGGCCTTTGGTACCACGGTGATCAGGTCTTCGTCCCTCCCTCAATGCGGTTACGCATCATGGAGGCGGGTCACTGTCCCTCCTATGCCGGTCATTTCGGGGAGACGAAGACGGCCGACTTTATTCACCGTTATTATTACTGGCCCCACAGCCGTCGAGACATTGCGGCCTTCGTGGCACAGTGTCATACATGCCAGGTCTCCAAGCCTCGGGCCGGTCCCTCCACGGGGGAATTACAACCTCTCCCCATTCCGGATCACGAGTGGGCTAGTGTTTCCATGGATTTAATCGTTCAGCTCCCTCGGACCACTTCGTTCCCTCACTACGACGCCATCGTCGTTTTTGTGGATCGATTGACCAAAATGGTCCACGTCGAGCCCACCCACAGCGCGATTGACGCCGCTGGCCTGGCCGACCTCTTTATGGAGCGTGTGCATCGTTACCATGGGATTCCCGAGTCTATCATCTCGGATCGCGGCCCCCAGTTCACTTCGGCCTTCTGGCAGGCCTTATTGGCTCGCCTTGGTGTGCAGCCCCACCTCTCCTCTGCCTATCACCCCCAGACTGATGGCCAGACGGAGCGCACGAATCGCACTTTGGAAGACATGCTCCGGCGGTATATTGGGGCTGCCCATACTGACTGGGATCGCCTCCTCTCTTGCGCTGAGTTCGCCATCAACAATGCGAAACAAGAGAGTACCGGTTACTCCCCATTCTTTCTCAACTATGGGCGTCACCCTCAGACCCCTTTCTCTCAATCGCTGCCTCTCAAACAGCGCACCTCCCTGCCCCTTCGCAGCAATGGACGCGGCCTCCAGCGTCGGCCCGCCAAGGCCTGGGCTCAAGCCAACTTGCCCCAAATTCCTGGGGTCCCTGCCTTCCTCCAAGATCGGGAATCCGCATTACGCCGCGCCAAGCAGTGTTTACAGAATGCCCAGCAGCGCATGAAACACTGGGCCGATCTTCGACGGAAGGCAGAGTCGTTTCAAGTGGGGGATCTAGTGCTTTTGTCCACCCAGAACCTCCACTTGAAACATCCCGGTACCAAGAAGCTCTTGCCCAAGTGGCTGGGCCCATTCCGGATTCAGACGCGCATCAATCCCGTCGCTTTCCGGCTAGACCTGCCTGTCGCCCTGCGCCGGTTGCACCCAGTCTTCCATGTTTCCTTGCTGCGCCGGTACATCCAGGGCCATTCGGTGTTGCCTCCTCCTCCTCCCCCGGTGCTTTTGGATGAGGAGCTTGAGTATGAGGTCGAGGCCCTCCTCCAGAAGACCATCGTCCGGCGTGGTCGCACCTGTCAGCCCTACTACTTGGTTAAATGGAAGGGCTATGATATGGGTCACAATTCCTGGGAACCTCTCCGCAACCTCACCCACTGTGAGGAGGCGTTGCAGCGCTTCGCACTCCAGGCTCAGCAGGACCCTTCGCTGATTCGTCCGCCCAAGGAGGCCTTTCAGCCGCCGCTTCGGCGCCCTCCGCCATCTTCGCGCTAGCCCTTGGCTGGTCCCCATGCTCCTCTTGAGCCCCCCCGTTTTGTGTCTTATTTTGCAGCCCTCGTCTCCGGCTGGATGAGCCTGCTCCCCCCTTCCCCGCTGTTCACCAGGCGGGGGTACTCACGGGACGCTCGATGGATCACTCGCCTGATTTGGCTGGAGCAGCGGGATCCTTGATCCCCCCCCTGCCTTCGGGGAGTACCTGGGGGACCTTTCTCCCCTTTCTTTTTCTCTTGCCCTTCCCCTCCTGGCCATTCAGGGGTTGCGGCGCGCATTGGGGACTATTGCGACCCCTATAGGGTGCCCGCATTGTCTCTTCTTGCTTGGTACGGGTTTAGAGGCTGGTGTTGCAAGGTTCTCCACGGATTCTCGGAGGGGGGATGTGCTGGACATGCCACCCCCTCCCTTGTTCCTCACTCCTTGTTACACCTCTTGCCCATCTTGGGGGGGTGCAGTTTCGACTGTATTCCCCTATGTGTGTGTGCCTCTCCTGTCCCGGGCCTTCCCGGGAACCACCTACGCCTTCTTCTGGGTTTCCCGTGGTTGCCTCTATTCGGAGTCCCTCTATACCGTGAGCTCCCAGGCCACTACGCCCAGTCTTGTCCGACGCATCCTTCTTACCCACCTCCTTTGGGTTCGGCACATCACTGGTGCAAAATGTCATTTCCCCTTTGCGCACCATGCTGTTTCCTTCGCGGCTCCTTCCCGCGCTATCTCGGCTGTTCGTCGCCCCCGCACTCTCTTCGCCCCCCGTCCCTTCGGCGGGCTTCTGGCGCCACCTCCCCCCCCGTTCACTGTCCCTCCCGCTTCTCGCATCAGATTGCCCAGTCCTGTCTTCCTCGGACAACCAATCGTCGCGGGTCGCGACTAGGGGGGGGGGGGGAGTAATGTACCGCACTAACCGGTACCCGGGGTTACCGACAATCCCCCTACAGTAACCGGCCCAAGAGGGCTACGGTTACAATAGTGTAGGGGTTAGAGTGCACAGACCGGCACTAGGGCGGGGGCCACCGGTACCTGGGGTACCCCCAGGTACCGGCGCTCGGGTGTGGCCCCAAGTACGTAGTACTTGGGGTCCGGTGCTGGGTCCCGGCTTAATGGCCTTCGAGCGCCCGCACCGGTAGCTCTCTCTCACCCCTCTTGCCGTAGAACACTACTCGCCTTCGGTGGATGACGATTACCGCCCGGGACTTGCATGACAGGTATGGCCACATCTTCTGCTCCGGAGGAGCGCAGTGTGTTTGAGGGTGACTGGGCACACTAAGTTGTGGGTACCTCGGGTTGTATTGGGACAAACAATGTCGTGTAATGTATTGGTCCAGTGTGTGTGTGGACCTGGGTGGGACAAGGAGCCCGGCCCGGCGGAAATGGGATTAACTATCTTGTTAAGTGGTTTCCGCCCAGGGCGACGAGGGGCGGGCGCGCTGGCCCACTTGGGTCAGCGCTGCCTAAAGTACAATGGTTTTGGCGGCCCCTTGGGGTTTCTGTCCCCCTGTACCTTGGGTCAGTGGCTGGTCCGTCGCGTTCAAGGAGGGCCAGTGGTTTTTGGCGCCCTTGGGAGCGGCGGGCTTTGGCGGGCGCGAGCGGGGAGGCTACTTAGGCTCACCCCTCGGTCCCCACCTTATCTTGTTTCGCTTCCCGCCCGGCCCCCCCTATTAGGGTGATGTTCGGTTGATTTGGGCAAGTGTGGGAGTTAAGGACGTGGAAATGGGGAGTGGTGGGTCTGACTCAAGGGCTGAGTCTTGTATGGGACTGGCTTAACTACTAGCGAAGCGATTGGGCACACTAAGTTGTGGGTACCTCGGGTTGTATTGGGACAAACAATGTCGTGTAATGTATTGGTCCAGTGTGTGTGTGGACCTGGGTGGGACAAGGAGCCCGGCCCGGCGGAAATGATTCATCCATGACTGGATTGATGTTTCAGTTTGCATAGTCGGCAATGGTGTGCAACGCCAGTAGCTGTTGGATATCCAACGAGATATCGATCCCTGTCGAGCAAGTCGACTTGCCCAAGGGTGCACGTCCGAGGGCACCGTACACAATCGCAGATGACGCCTGAACAAGTTGGTGCCTTCCCTGTCTCCCATCTTGAAGATGCACTGACTCACCCAGCGGGATTAAGCGATTGGTCGTAAGAAGACGCCCAACACAACGCACAAAATAGATTGACAAAATCGTCAAAACACCAGCTCGGCCAGTCGAACAAGGTGAGTTTGGTCCCTGCGATTCGCCAATGGACAGAAAAAACTTGCATTTGTCCCCCTGGGCTGTGCGTGCCCAGCACAATTTCCAGTTTGCTGCACTGTGATACAGTGTATCACAACACTTAGTTCATTTGTTTGTGAGCCGCCCTCCAGCTGGCCCAGCCGGCCGACCTACTACACCGGGAAAGAAACCGCTCCAGTTATTCTGGCTTGGCCCACTTCCAAGTACATCACTTGCACACCCAGTTATTGCTGTATCCACTCCAATCTGCCCGACCAACCCACAACTAAGCCACAATCCAAGCTCTAAGCCAGCAAAGTGGTTCCGTCCTCCCGCCAGCGATCCTAATCCACTACCCTTCTCCCTTAGCCGTACCCTACCTCCTCTACCACCGTGCGACTTGATGAGACTGTTTGTTCGGCGAATTTCTGGGTACCCTTAAGGTCATGCTTGCCATCTCGCATTTCGTCTGTCACACAACAAAAGTCCCCCACGAGCTCACACCGCTAGTGTTACGAGAGACCTGAATAGATGTGCATGAAACTGGTTGCATTCATTGCCGTAAGTGTGGAGGTTGGTGTCAAAAACTCAGATCCAACTTCAAAGCAACGAGCTGGGCGCTGCCGCTTGGCCGTTAGGGCCTCCAACGAGAGGGCAGACCTCTGAGTGTAGCCTGCAGCCGCTGGGCCGTTAACCATTGGAAGCTTGCTGCAGGAGCGCACGTCACTGCTGAAGGATCGACTGTGGGAGCGGCTGCACGACTTGAGGGATGAACGCATGACTGCATGAGCTTGTGTGGGAGCTGCCATGGGGAATCTTGACGTCCCTGGAACTTATTCGGAGGGCTCGCACTTGAGGTTTATGGCGCTGGGGGGTGGGTGATGGTGGTTGGCACGCCCAGTGCAAACTCCGGTATACTGGAGTTGTACCCGATCCGACTCCAGCAGTTCACTCCTGTACTGCACTCCGGGAGTAGCAAACTTCGGGAGTTTGCTACTCCCGGAAGTTGGGTACTCCGGGTGTGCAGTACAGGAGTGACCTGTTAGCGTCGGATCGGGTGACGAACATCTTCATTCGGTAACCTTCGCCGAAATCGGCGACGTCGGTGAGTGCCATGGTTGCGACACAAACCGAAGCGAAGTGGAGCAATCCGCAACCAGACGACATCCCCTGGCTGCGGAGGGACGGCGCGGCCCGCCTGGGCCCGCTCCCGCCGCAGGCGCCGCGATGAGCAGGGCGGCTTTGGAGCAGTGGACGGTGGCGGAGCTGAAGCAGGAGTTGAGGCTGCGACGCCTGCCGAGCACGGGCATCAAGGTGGACCTGGTGCAGCGCGTGCTGGACTCCTGCAGGGGGGTGAGTGCGGGCGGGCGGGCCTCTTGGCGCCCTTTTTGGGATGCAGGGATGGGCATGGGAGCGGCTGTGAAGGTTGGCGCTCGGCGGGAGGCCGGCGGGGAGCTGTGGCTAATGCCATTGGCTCGCCGGGGCCGGCCGGCACGACCTTCGCCCTTGCTTCGGGGGTGTCGCGGGTGTGGCTGGACGGCCCCCTGGCGCCGCGCTTCTGAGTTCGGCATCTGGCGGTGAGACTGCTGCTGCGGGCGACGTGGCCGGGCCCGTTGGTTGAGGGCTGTTGGCCTCGCGGCCGTTGCGTTTGCCGGTCGCGCTACGCGGCGGTTGTGGAGCGTGGCGAGATGTCGCGCCTTGCCGGTGTCCGGCGATCGAGCGCCACGGACCAGCACGAGTTTGAGCACGCTGCGGGGTTTGCTCCCTGGCTCTTCGGCGGCCTTGCTCTTGCACTTGCGCTAACTGGTCTCTCGCGGAACCTGTCACTTCAACGTGTGCGGACCTTGGGCGGAGGCGCTGCTTCGGGATACGGCAGGCGTTCTTGCGTGTGGGACAGCGTGCGCGGAGTTCAGCGCGCCAGTTCCACCGAAAGATGGTCAGGGGCCCGCTTGTTGACCCGATGAAAGGGTGCCCAAAGGGAAGAGGGAAAACGGGCCGAGAGGCAGACAGGGAGACAAAAAGTGCACCAGGAGGATATTGGCACCTGGCAGGCTGTCCCCTTTCTGCCGACTTTAAACATGCACAAGAAAATGCAGCCGGACGCAGTAGTGGCGCATTCCTTTGATTGCTTGCACCTTCTGGCATGCCAGGACACTGCCCTGGCAGCAAGTTAATGATGTGCACGCGGTAACGGTGGCAAAATAGCAGTGAGCCCATGCATCCTGGTGTGGTTGTGGGTGGCAGGGTCCGGCCCCAGGATGTGAGGTGAGGCCAGCGCCAAGGAGTGTGCGAGCGGACGGCACAACGATAAGGCTCTGGGGCCTGCCTCGTGGAATGAGCTGGCAGTAAGTCTCGTCTTGACGTTGCTAATGCTATTATGTTTTGGCCGAAGCTGTATGCTTTTAGGCAATATCGTTATGATAGTTATTGGTTGCATGTGCCCTTGCGATGTTGCAACATCCAGATGATGTGGACGGCACTTGGCTAAGAGAAGGAGAAGGCACTTGGCTAAGAGAAGAGCCCCCCTACCCCCAAAACTAGCTGTCCATAGATCAGTTGCAACCATTTGATGCAGTTTTGTTTGTGCCAATATTGCATCCTCCCCTTCTCTGACAAGGACAAGAACAACGGAACTTGATGCAAATCCCTGTTGGTGCTTTTGTCCATCTGTGCTGTTTGTGGGGTGGTATGAGATGCTCCTTTCTTCCATCAAGAGGGAGCTGGACCTGAACAGGATGCAATTATTTGGTACAAAAGAGTACCACAGGAGGCCAATTTGTGTGTAATTGTGTTAACAGCCCATGTGTGTGATTCCAACGGGCATCACAACATATTGATTGCTATCGATACTTCAACATATGCTGATTGGCCTCTGTCCAATCCAACTGTAGATTGCCGTAGCAACCTTTTGATGACTACTTCCATAGGGACTTGAAGGACTTCTTGAGGGAGAATGGCTGTGTGGCACAGTACACCGAGATCGTCCAAGATGGAGTTGGGTAAGACTCCAGCATCGGCTGACAGGTGCAATGTTAGTGTCGGCAGTTTCTCACATACCTTGATAGATACAATACTCAATGGAAGCAGAAAGAATTGTGTAGGCTAAGATATGCATAATCTAAAAGTAACCATGCCAGCATCTTATCCAGTGTTGCATGTGTTGAGCAGTCCACTGAGAGTCTTGAGAGGATGTCACCTGCAGTGTCTGTGACTGCTCAGTTCAATAGAATGAACACAGGAACATGTTCGGCAGAGGGTGGCAGCTTGCTGTGCAGACAACAGTTGACACCAACAAGCACAGGCTGTGGCAATGTATCCATGCAGGTGTTGCTATAATTGTCCTCGCAAGACCATAGTCTTCCCCAGGATCATGGCATTTTACAGGAGGCCACTACAATTTAATTGGCTGGACATACATTTCCGCATACAAAGCAAAAGATAATTACACCAGCACAACAAAAGCTGGAGATTGGAGTGTGGCATGGTCTGGTCATTATCAATTTTGGCTGGCCAGCCTCCTAGACATGTGTTTTAGTCAGAGTCACAAGTGCCACAAGTGCACAAAGTCACAAGTACAGATCTTTGTTTTGCTATAGATTGGTGCCGTGCGACTCTGTTACACACCAAGTGTCTGCTGATGTCCCTTCTGGAGTGTGGTGCCTGCCTACAGCACATGGTGCACTGTTATCATTGAACACTTCTCCAGGAACCTTCCCCAGCCCGCCAGATTGGTTGCAAAACTCTCAAGTGTAGGGCAGGAGCCAGCATCTCAGTAGGCAGGGTAGGGTTGCAGAGACACTGCCCCTCTCCACCATCTGGACAACATCATCTGTTGAATTCCCCTTTTCAATAAAGATTGGTTTCCATAAATGTTTCATTCACAGTTTTGGTGTGCATGAGTGTGAGATCCTTTTGCAGATATAAGCCCAGTGTGGCAGTACTTGTGAATAGGCATGAGTTTAACACACTTCTGCAAGATGCGCTGATGAATGCAGGGCGTGATGCTGAGGTTGAAGCACATGTTGATTCACAACGAAATCCAGCAATGTCAATTTAATTCTGCCTCTTGGGACAGGTCTCACTGTTATGATCTTGCTGCTTTTGCAGGAAGGCCTCTTTCGCTAGCGTGCAGCAGTGTGAGAATGCCATGGCGATCCTGAGAGAAACGGGGCCCCTGCAAGGCATTTCTGCTCAACTGGTGAGGATCCACGCTGCTGGCTATGTGGTTTTTCTTTAGAGCCAACATTGCCCCAACACTTGCAAGACACTGCAGGCCAGTTTGTGCCACTTCCAAGAGGCCCTGAACCCGGATGCCCCTAAATCCTGGTGGAGCTCTATGACCCAATACCTGGTTGGAGGTGGACATCGGCATTGATGGCATTTTCCAAAGATATCAAATTGCCACTTTGCACCCATCAGGCGACAAAAGATCAAGTTTATATTCACATGCAATGTTGTGGCAGCCATCTTGCAGGAAAAAGAACATCATTGTATCTTTGCATGTTTCAGAATGGAACAAAGCAGTTGACTCTGCAGTTTATGCTGTGGGTGCATTGTTGTGAACTGTCTTCATTTATTGAAGGAAGCAAGTTGTGTACTTTAGGGGTAGCAATGGGTTCTTTAATGCATTCCTGTTGTGCCATTGCACGTGTCAATGAAGGATCTCTCATCCATTTTTTGGCCGATGGTAATATCTGCCCATTAAGGCTGCATGATGACAAAGAATTGTGCCCATACGCCATGTGCACATTCTCGATGCGCCACAGATTTGGCACACTGGCCAGAAGACCATTGGCCCTCACCACAATTTCTCATGCCACCTACAGAACGACCCAGACAGGTATCCCCGGCCCACTGCCCCTCGGGGACGGCCAGATCAATGTCATCGACACCCGTACTCCCAGGGTGATGGCTATGTATATGCCAATGGCAGTGGCCAACAAGCCAGAGGCCGTTATAGATTCGACGCAGCACATGACAGGCGCAGTAGCCACCAAAGACAGGAGGGGTACCAAGGGCATCGTCCATATGGAGATTGTCTGCGGCGCTCGAACAGTGATGCTGGCCAGCGATCACATGCTGCCCACCCTGATTGGCAGGTGGGCATGCCACACGGTGATGGGGAGTGGAGGCTGACTGACTACTCAGGGCAGACAGGGGATGGGCTGGAGCACCGGCACTCCTACAATGGGGATTGTTGTGGAGGGTTCGAGAGCAGAATCGCCATGTCGCAGCACAGACGCACCAAGAGTCAGCAGGCGGACAGTGCGTACGACAATTTTGGTGCTATGGGGAGGCGATGGGACTTTGGGGCCAGTGGGACTCACAGTGACGAGCTGTCCAGATCTACTGGTGGGCCGGAGAGACGAGGGAGGCCTGCTCAGCGGCCAGCGCCATATTAATGCCCGGGGGCTGATGGGTGGGTGCTTGAGATGCCAGTCTCTGACTGGACCTCTGTCTGGTCAAATAGGTAACCCAGGGTTGTCAAGGGATGTTCGTGGGAGACTTGTGAGTTTTCGCACCAGGCTTTCATTTGTTCACTTTAGGGGCTGGCGAATGTGGGGTGTGGATTGCGGGGAAAATTGTTAAGAACAGACACATGAGGGTGTGGTGCCCCTTTTGCAGATGGATGCAGACTGTGATAGCTGGATTCCCCATGGGAATGGGCGCAGGTGCTGCGCCTCAGAACGCCACTGGTGTGTAAGTTGTCTTGTGTTGCAGGGCGCGCTTTGAAATTCTCTTGAACGCTGCAGGAGAACCTTTTTGTGAATGTTGTGTATGGGGAGAGGATCGCAGGGATGGAGGCTTGAACGATGGACTGCGGAAATGGGACGTTGGTGGTTGTAAACATACATGCACTAACTAATTCCTTTCAGTTCCATTGGTGTAAAAACACTTGTGTGTGCGTGCTGCACAAACAGTCTGCGGTCGAAGTACGGGCACATTACGTACAAAAAGCTTGTCCCTTTCCCTGGCGCCGTTCAGATCTACCGACTCGCACAAAAAGGTTGATTCCACTCAAACTTCACGCTCCTTGTTCGAAAGTCGATGAATTCATCACTATCACTGTCGCTGCTCCAAGACAACAATGGTTGGCTGGCGGTGTAGAATGTGACGTTGGCGATGACAAAAACGAAAACAGGGTTACGCAACAACTGCACATTCGCCCGCTACAAGCCCCAACACCCAACACCGCGCCCAATTCTCCACTCGTGTTTCGCGCAACCTCTGGGCCTGAACGGGCCCCCCACAAAGCGCCGCCGGCCTTCCCCCAGGCCCTCCCGCGCGGCCACCATGCACAGGTGCTCGCTCCACAGGGGGCCTCAGTCCATGCTCCCCAGAGCTCATCATTGCCCTCTTGGTCTCACGGGCCCGGCGCGCCTCCCCTTCAAGCAGACGATACTCGCCCGTCCCAGATCCGATCGACGGCCCAAGCCGCCGTTGGCTATCCATGTCAGTGGGCCGGGCATGGTGCCCGAGCCCGACCCGGCCACAGCCAAGATGTCCCGGGAGCTGATGGAAAGCATGCGAGCGAAGATCGGAGACGTGCTGGGCACGGACCGGGTCGAGGTGAGGGACGTGAACGGCGACGGGCAGCACGTGGCCATAGAGGTGGTGTCGGCGGCGTTCGAGGGCAAGAGCGCGGTGGAGCGGCAACGGATGGTGTACAAGGCGATCTGGCTAGAGCTGCAGGATGCGGTGCATGCCGTGGACGCCATGACGACGCGGACGCCCGAGGAGGCGGCGCAATAAAGCCCGGGGCGGGGAGGCTGCGCACCGAAGGGCGGCGCTGGCTTGGCGCAGCATTTATCCGGTTTTTCGTTTTCGGTTTTTCCAGTTTTAGGGTGTTGAAATGCCCGTGCGAGACAGGGAAAATGGGAGGCGTGCTTGCTGATTGGGGCGGACGGATTGCCGGCATTCTGAAGCCGGGATAGCGGATGCGAGTTTCCGGGCGCCGGCTGAATGCGTGGGAGAGGCGCTGCTGGAGGGCGGGTGGAGGAACTGATCGTCGCGACGGAAAACGCCTGGAATGGGCGACGACCGTACTGAATTCTTTCGTTCATTCTGGCCGTGGGTTACTGTGCTCGGTTGTCTGAGGGAATGGTGGAGTGTCATCACACCATGTGATACGCTTTCGCCGTGTGAATTGGTCCAATCCATTTGCATTTGGCCATCAACGGCCCACTGTGATACCCAAGACAAGGGCAACTCAAATCCCCAGAAGCACCTGCGCACTTTGTGCCAAACATCGTTCAGTTCATTCCTCAGGCTTTGTTCAGTGCATTCAGGATACAAATTAGCCCATTCGCCTGTGTTCCAGGTGTCCCAGAAATCAATCAGTGCCATCCACTGTGGCACCTGGGGATTGGGGGCTTCATCGTTTGTTTTGAGAAGCTGTTTCTGTCCATCTTCTCTGCAGCGAATGGGCATTGAAGCTATGGCTTCCCTGCTTGGTTGTGGGGTAGTCTAGCCAACAGGCGGGGCATTTACCTGGGTCCACGCTTCACCACAGGACTTGTGCACAGGTGCACGTGTCTGAGCATCTGACTGTTGATGCCAAGCGGGCGATTCTTGGCTGAAATTGTTGAGAGCCACAATTCTGAGTGCATGAACCTCTTATACAATCAGTATGTCTTAATCTATCGATCGCCAAGGCCGAAGCACTCACTTCTTCTCATACACATAGAGTCGAATTCACCTTGAACATTCCATTGACAAAATTTCCTCCTTCACGATGAGCACAAAGACTGCATATATGCTGTAATATAGCAGAAAAAGATGTGGCAACCCGCAAGTGCAACAAGGTGATCCTGCAAATGCAGGGCCACCATGTCACCATCTGCATCTGCACTTTCCATGCATCCCTTGGCAGACTGCAGTTCAGCAATGGCAATAAACGTCAGACATTCTTGAAACAAGTCTATATGCTTGACGCGACCCCAGCCACTCCTGCAACCCCAGCGGCTATGGTACGGCGCCCACACACCCGCCCTCGCGCAAAATGGGCTGAATCTGACAAGGGGTACATTACCTGTTCGCCAATGCAGCTCTTGGCCCACTAGTCCATTCGTCCGAACTGCCCACCAAGGCATCGAAGGTGCACATTTTCAGGGCATAAGGGCTATCGACTTGGCAGGTCACAAACCCACTCACTGCAGCATGCGTATGCACCCTGCATCCATTCGAATCACCATTGAATCATAGCAACTAGTCTACTGGCAAGAACCCCCATCTGTTGGTCAAGCGACTGAGTGTTACAGCTCTGCCACACGTCTGCGCATGCCATGAGCCGCATCGCCAGCACAAAACAGTCTCCAGCACCGATTCTATCAGCTAACAAGAATTTTGGGTGTCAATGCATATGAAATTCGTTGGGCTTCCCGCCAAGTCGCTTCCCAAAGATTCTTCCCTTTGGAGTCTTTCCAGTCCTGCGTGAGCACGCCCTCTTTGGCCATGACCAGAAGCATGTTCTTCACATCCTCGGGGACAGACTCGGCCAGTTCGTTATGCCGGTAGCAGCTCTTCTGCGAGAAGAAGAGAGCAAGCATGAACAATGCGTCAGGAAGGGTCCTCATATGTTCATGCATCAAATGATTCACAAGTTCATCATGCGCATGGAGTTGCTCAACGACAACGCTATAAAGTTACAATGATGGTGTGGTACAGTATCAGATCAGGCAGGGATGGCGCTAACCCGACCTGGCGAAATTCTTAAGATAAAGCTGGCCTTTAGGGTGGGAATCCAGCCAGCAAGGAAGCATTGGACAAGTAGCCCAGCTCTAACATAACAACTGCCATTGCCTTGGCTGGCATTTGGACAATATCTTACTGTGTGATATCTGGGACAATGGAAAAGTCATCCACAAACATGGCACTAACAGGCATCACTACGCGCAGTGCATGTTTCCAATGGCTCTCGCATGCTGCCATCGCATGCTAACATGAATGTGTACAAATTCTACTAGCAGTAGGTATCATGGTCTGTTTGGACAGCAACACAGAGCTTGTCCCTGTACACAGCTCATGCTCTCAACATTCTCCATCCTTTTTGGTTCCAGGTGTGCAGGGGAGAACAAGCCC
The DNA here is from genome assembly GCA_905146915.1 of Ostreobium quekettii. Taxonomy (NCBI): domain Eukaryota; kingdom Viridiplantae; phylum Chlorophyta; class Ulvophyceae; order Bryopsidales; family Ostreobiaceae; genus Ostreobium; species Ostreobium quekettii. The sequence continues at coordinate 49,252 of CAJHUC010000700.1, read as the reverse complement.
ATCCTTCTATCAGTGGCATGCAAGGCATTGGGAACAGTGTGCACGATCAGATATTCAGATCACACCCATTGTCACAAGTGCGTGTTCTCCCAGTTGCCTCACTCCGAGGGCAAGCTGATTCTCTAGGGCCTTGCAACATGCTTGTGACTTACTGTGATGCACTGTGACCATGGCTCAGCTAGATTCTACCAAAAGGCAGTGGACCGTGTGTCCAACACGCACAACTATGCAGCACGGCCAGGCACTGTGCCATCAAGGGAGCCAACAACAGCAGACATGCAATAAATGCACATCCATACAGCAGATCCCTTTGTACACGGGCTTCACCCCATGTGCTGAACAATTGAGTAGATGGCTAATAACAGCTGTGAGTAATGTCCAGACTAGACACAATCTCTTCCAGATCCTCCCTGCCAGGAATATGCTACCTGCATACAGTCCCCTCCCCATCAGTATCTGCAGGGACTCACCTGGAGCACAGTCAACATCTCCAGCCAGATCGCAGAGAATGTTGGCAGCTTCTGGAGCAGGTTCAAAAATTGCAAGAAGGTCTTGGAGAGCGTCTTGACAGCCAGCTTGACTGTTTGGAAGTTCTCCTCCACATCCCATGCCTTCTCTCGTGTTATCAGAGCTTGAACAAGAGGGATCAGCTCGTATTTCAGGACGGCGCCCCACTGCTGGGCGTCCAGCTGCAGCTGCTCACCCATGATAATAGCGTTGTGGAGCTTCACAGCTGCATGGTTGCGCACCTACAGAACAGCCACACCAGCAGACGTAAGGGCGGGGACAACAGGCGAGTCACGACAAAAAGAGGGAAGCCCAAGAGATAAGCGTGCGACATGGGTGCTCTGCAATGTGCAGGTATTCCCAGGCAACGATGAACATTTTGAAGCCTGTTGCATATCCTGCGGATGCTCGTGTGTGGTTGCCTTGACAGAGAATGGTCCACATCAACAAGCAGCAACCCACACCAACAATTGACGTGTCGACCACCATCGTAGTCAAGTACTGTTGTGCATTCACCCACACAATCTACACCTTGGGCATCTTCTCAGCTGACTCTGTGCTGACAGCTCAATTCCACAGCAGAACTCACAGACAACAAGTGAAATGCGCCAGCACCATGCATAACTAGCATTTTCCACTGTTCTGCACAATAGGCCTGTTGCCCAATTCTCCTGCTGCATTCATCCAGCTGAGGCAACACACTACCGGCCGCATGTGACCGGCATGCATTCACATCACTTGCGCACCAGGCATCGATAGATACAAGCCTGCTAACTGTCAACTGTGTTGCACCGGCTGGTCCTGCATTGATCTCGCTGTCCAAACGCAGTCACCTCTGGCCCTGGACTCATGCCCAGCCAGAAATTCTGAGCATCCGACAGGGCGGCCTACCTGTGGGGCGGACTCCTGGCTGGAGAAGCTGCACAGGGCTTTGATGACGTCCGACCAACACTGGGCGCGATCCAAGCCCTTCTCTGGGGGTGCAGGGTACCCTAGGCGCCTCTCACCCTGTGACGACTTCCACGATGGTAGCCACACAACCATGTCCCCCATCAGGTCCAACACCTGGATGGCTCTGTCAGGCTGGTGGGTCGCTGTGCGCTCAACAAACGAGCGGGCCGTTGACAGGCAGTCTGAGAAGTTCACAGGGGTGAGATGTGCGCCATCTTTTACAATGTGTATGAAGGCATCCAGAGCCGTCTTGAATGCGGGGGGCGAAGCAGCTGTCAAGATGATCAAAAGGCATATCGTGCTCCACGCCCAACCCTGATTGATTCCCACAGGCAACACAGAAATCGGCACATACACTGCTCCCAAAGCAGAACAATGTGGTCATGGGTTCTGGATGTTCGAGTGCACAAGTTGGATTCAGCAGCGTGCACAACTGTGACTCCCAACAATGTTTTCTTGCACATGAGGACAGCATTGGTCAGCTGAGCAAGCCAACATTGGCTAACAAACAATCAGAAAGGCTCCCATCGGGACAATCCTATATGCGGCTTTGTCACCTATAAACAATGCGCTGCATTCTGATCCTCAACAGTGGAAATGCACACATTCGCCACAACGTGTTTTGATCTGCACAAGGGCAGATCAATGATCAACATGCACTACCCCACCATGATCTGAGCATATTTCAAACCAAAGCCACAGAACATCAATCTGCCATATTGAGGCTGTCATAATCCAGCTAGATTAATGCGCCGGTCAATAAAGACAGAAAAGCAACAGCCATAATTTCATGTATAAGCCCAGGTTCTGCTCACAGCCAATCCTGCACCCTTGCCATTGCGGCACAAACCAAGATCAGCACTGCGCCACTCAGCACTCGCTGAGTGCAGGCACTCACCTGGTGAATGAATGAGGCGGCACCTTTGATGAGAGCCAACACCTCCGTCGCTACTTTCTCTGCCATCTCCCTGATCATCTCCGAGTCCAAATTGCGCACAAACTGAAGACTCGTCAACAGCAAGTCCGCAACCTCAGGCTTGTAGACAAGGATTCGCTGGCAAACGCGGAGCAGCCCCAGCACACCTGCCTCAACCAGTGTCTTGGATATAGGCCTGTCTGAAGGGATGATCACCGATTTAAGGTGGTCATGGACCAGAGGCCACAGCTTGTTGATACGATCGCGATTGCGGATAGTGACTGAAAACATGAGCTCCAGGCACACCACAGAGGTCTTTTCGTCGTTGATTTGGCGTGGCGCGCTCCCTGCCAAGGCAGCCACATTGGATGCCAATCAGCCACGACAGACCTATCTATTTTGGAAGCCAAGCAAGCCACATCAAGTTTCAGCATTCACATGTTGCCACACTTGTTGTAATGTGCAGTACAGAACAAACCCACATACACCCACTAAGGAGCACTGATGGAGTGACTTTCAGGGCAGTTACTTGGAGAGGCCACAATAGGTCCTTGGCCTCCACAAAACTACTGGACTGGATTGCAGTAATCGGAATATGCAGCGTGTGATATCACCTGATTGTGGTTCCACAATTGGTTTCAGCACGAGTTAACACTCACATGCACCTGGACATATGTTTTGTCTCATAATCCAATCCACCTGGAGAGTTTAAAGGATAAAGTGCAGGAACACAGCTGGCCACAGACCCAAGTCAATCAATTCAACCATTGGTATAGGTTTTGAATCTCCACGCAAAAGCACAATGAGCCAAATGTTATTTGCAATGTCAGGAACACTAAACAGAACATGCCCTGGTCAAGCTCCCTCGGTGATGGACGCATGCACCTTGTGGAAACACGGAATGAGCAAGCGGCCCTGTCTCATCTGGCCTGTACCAGGATTGCTATGACAGAATGGAGCCCACACACAAGAATTCTGAGCAAAGAATGCTCGGCAAGAATTCATGCACAGTTGATTGTCCTGTGACAGCTATTCTATTCACTCCTGGCTTCATCCTGAGGTATGGAGTACAGATCGTGGTTCGTCCACTATATATGTACACAGTAAGTAGACAAGTTGATAACACATCAGATGGTAACACAGTGCACTTCAACGTTCACACACGACTGAGACACATGATAAACACACACAAACCTGAGGCCCAGGTGACTGCACGGACAAGCTCCAGGAGTGGCTCCGGTTGGAGAAACTTGGTATCCAGAAAGAGCTCATCAATCCTACAATGCTCCACACATCGAACAGTGCGCTCCTGCGCTTCCTGTTCTTCCCTTGTCAACTGTTTCTCAGCGCCGCCAGACATGAACAGGCGTGAGAGGCTGGTCGTGGCATAGCTGCTCAAATCCCCTGCACCAGAACACAAGCAGAATCTCAGGCTGACAGTGGATGCCGCTCCGCGCACCATAACAACATCCTCTCATTCCACTGCTTGGGGACCTGAGAACTCTGCCTGCTCTTCTGGTGTGGAGGTTCTTGACAACCATTCTGAGGTCCTCTTAAACTGCCAGGACTCTGAAGGCGTCTATTAGTATGTGTTCAGCAGTGGCATGTGAGCTGTTGACTTACTGTTGGGGACTTTTCTGGGCTGGCTGCCCTATCACCATGATGAAGAGAATAGGCTATGGCCCAAGGCAGACAACTAAAATAAGCGATGGCAGAATCCTGTCTGATGTATGACCCAGGTTTCTGTCTCACAATTCGCAGTCAGAAGAAACCAGTGGACAATGTGCGCAAGTACAATAGGCACAGTTTGAAGTGAAGCAACATTGCACCAGATCGCCACAATCTGGCCACAATCTGTCGTGTTGATCAGAAGGTAGCGCTCTGCCAAAAGGAAAGCAGAAAAAGAGCCCAGGCCACTCTTGATGAAAGAGATTCTCCAACATGAGACCCACTACCTGCTCTTATGACGAATTTGGATGTGGCATATATTCGGTGTTTGTTTTGTGATACAGACATCTTTGGGTCAGAAAGTATACCACCATGACTACTCACTGTTAGAATCTGTATGCAGGACACCAGAAGGAAGCGATGGATAAGACTGCTGGTTAAGGACATCAACATCGTATGGAGCCCATACTATTGAGCCCCAGAGTTGTGCTGGATATTATGAGGGTGTGGATATTCTGCTGGGCAAAGACAGTTCTCTTCTGCAAGCATGCTGGTGAAGTATGTTTGCTATATCTGCACCATGCGATGCTGTGTTCTCATGCTTGGAACATACTGTGTCGAAATCTGTCTCTCTTCCTGGGAACACTCCTGAGGTGTGATGCTCTCATTCCAGCCACTTGCTTTGCTGTGTCATATTTTTCCGAGCCAGCATCATCGGCTGTGGACCCTAATTGCCGCAGTACAGAACGCTTCCCAACTCATCATCCCTGATAAGAAGTGGTGCTCCAATGTATCACTCTTTTCACTTTAATCAACAAGTCCAGTCTCTGGAGTTTCACAGCAAACCAGTGAGTTACGCATTTACGCCCTGAGGGATATTCACTTACCCAAGCGCATAAATCTGCACACATTCAGGATAACCACTTTGTCTTTTTGTCTTAAATTCAGCCCCAACATGATCCTGTAACAGAACATCGTTCTTATCATGCCTGCTGCTGACAGGGATGCAATCCTCAGCCACAGGTGGCCACCACGCCATTCGGCGCATAGGATGCACCTGGGTGCCTGCATGCCAACAACTATGGCGTACAAATCCATTGAACAACGCATTGAAGGTTTGAGGTTCCAAACTTTGTCTTACTCAACAGTTGGGGTGAATGCAGCCATACCTGAGTCAGAGGTCATTTTGACCGATTCTGTTTCAGGCGATCTCCCCTCTTCCTCTGGCAAACCATTGGCCTCCTGCCAAAACGTGTTTGGAAGGAGACCAAGGCGGTAAAGCCGCACGACCAGGTCCATTATGCTGCGCCAGCCAGCAGCCCTCAAACTGTCTCCATACCTGAGCAGGCGAATCGAAATGACAGAGCTTCAGGGCATTCACACAGTGTACATGGCTTGAATTCCTGCTGGAACTCCAAAGACCAATGGATCAATCTACACATTGACATTAGTCTGCAGTGCACCATCACTAACTCACTCCATACCTGAGTACGTGAATCGAAAAGACAGAGCTTCAGGGCATTCATACACTGTGCATTTGAATTGCTGCTGGAACTCCAAAGAACGATGGGTAAATTCACACATTGACGTCAGTCTCCAGTGCACCAACACTAACTCACAAAAATACACAAGTGCTTGCTAACACAGACAACTGTAGCAGATCCAAACCAGTCGCCATGACATGGACCTGGCTCAACTGTGTTGACACAGTGTGGCTCCAGTGGCAGCTCAAGCACAGAGAAAAAGAATCGGAAGCTATCTGCACATCCATTCCAATTCCTGTGCCTATACGGCTGTGATTGCATATTTGAATGATGGCAGCCCAATCGTCAAGCAATTGTGTCTGCCATTACACATCGGAAAGATGGCATTTTGACTGGCATATTCCCACACCATGCCCAGCCCATCCAAATAAACGGATTCCTGTCAAAAGTTGATCAACCCACAGTACCTGCTGGCCACGAAGAAGACTGTCTCCATGGCCACCTGGGCCTTGCTGTTGTGGCCAAAATTTACCATGGGCTTGATGGCACCAGGTGCCAGCTGCATGGTGAACTTGCACAGGGTGACGACAAGACTGTCTATGACCTCATCCACACGATAGTAAGAAGCGATCTTGGCTGCCAACTTCAGACCTGTCAAAGCCGTCTGGACAGTGGTGATATCTTCAGCCTGCACAAGGGCACCATATCTCAACCACAGGTCAGACGTCTGTGCAAATGCACAATGATAATGGTGACATGGGAAGGCTTACTGCCATCACATTGGCCCTCACAGGCACCAAGTCACCTTGTTACAGTTTAGAGGGGTCTGCATGTGGATGCTCGTGCAACACCCACAAATGCACCAAGCTGCAGAGAGTTGCCACCTGCTGTGCTCATGTAGCAGTGCCAGGGGCAGTTTCAAATGCGATGTCACCAAGGATTTCTGCACATATCGCTCTAAAAGCCGCCAGGCAGTTTGCAGCTTGGACAAAACAAATTCAATGGGATCACAGCTGCGATTCTACCATCAATGTGTCAAGTTCTTGTTTTGGTGCCACATGCGCCTCATCGGGCGCAGCAAAGAGCGCATGGCATGCCATGCACAGTGCACCTCTTCCATAAATGTCCTTTCCGTTGATGCCTCCCATTCTGCACCATGCAGCTTTGGACAACAGGATGTTTCTTCTTCAAAAGATGTGTTTCCATGAAAATAGCTTCAAACTATTAGGCTCAGTTTGTGCACACAATCTGCGTATGTGCAGCCTATGCTCTCTGGATAGGAGATGGCACCAGTGCCAGTATCCCACGAACACATATTGTCCATAATCCTCTGCCCTTCATCCCAATTCAAATGCCTTGCTATGACTTGTTATTATTGCCTACAATGGAAAACAAGGGTTGACACTGAGAACAGCCCCAAACAGTCTTCCTCATCTGTTTTCTTTGCCAGAGTTGCACACCTCACATAACTACCTGCATTGGGTTGGAACATCTGCAGTGACAAGTGCGTTGTTTTCACTTCACCCTCAAGGACAAAATCATTCAGTCCTCACCTGGTCCAGGACAACAGATACCGCAGCCACAGTGGGGCCCCAGATGAGGCTGAACATATCCCTGTCCAGAGCGTGGCCCCCCTTGAGCTCCCTGTCATTGGTACGCAGCATCCTCCCCCTCTCCGTCTCGCTCTGCTGGTCGAGTACCAGCCACCGCACAATGGGCACCTCGCCAGCTGACGTGTCCTGCAGCCTGATTGGGTTCTGGCTGATCGACCTGTACAGGCTCTCCAGGAACTCTCTGGGGAAGTTCTCATTGTCATTGATCCCCCTGTTGTTCCTCACGAACTCTTCCATGGTCATCTTCTTCTTGACACCACTGCTGTGCAGGTCAGTGTTAAGCATGATGATGGAGAACGCCAGGGTGAAGGCAGCATCAGAGCTCGCCATCAGCCCATTGACCTGAGTCTTGTAATACACTCGGCCAAAGTTCTCCATGGCCCTGTCGATCTTTTGTGCCTCCCCGCCGACCTTGAACGTGTCCAGGAACATGCGCAGGGCCAGGTCGAACGGCACGTCCTGGAACCTGAACGACTGAGCAAACTCCTGCAGCACCTGCTTGTAAAAATCGTCGCTCTCCCCTAGCAGCTCCCCAATCATGGTTTTGTCCAGATTCTGGCACACACGCAGGAAGTGCGCGATGGCCGTGCAGTCCTCCTTGTCTGGCAGGAGCTTCATCGCTTGCATGTACTGAAAACCCTTCTTGAAGTCCTTGTTGAAGTGGTCTGCTGCAACTGACACCCGCCTCTTGATCGCCTTCTCCAGGCGTATGAGCTGCACACCAGCGTCCACTTGGTCCCTGCCACTGGTGCTGACCTCGTTGATGAAAACCTCCAGGCCTGGGGACCGGCCCTCCAGCAGGTTGCCCCAGATGTCGATGTAGTTCGGCAGCTCGGCCTTGGGCTCAGGGGGGAGCTGGGCCGTGGTGCCATCTGTGCAGCACTGCGCCGAGAGGGAGTACAGCATCGCCAGCAGGCCCTCCAGGGAAATCATGTGGATTGCACCCAAGGGCGACTTCACGGGAAAGGCAGTTTTGGACAGGAGGGAGCAGATGTCCTCAAAGAGGTTGGAACGCTCCACGCGGCAGTCCAGGTTGAGGTACATGTCGTGTAGGAAGCCAGGGTAGCCACAGAAGTCCAGCAGGGCCTCCAGGGCCACCTCCTGGTGCTCCTGGCTCTGGCAGCCCTTGCCCTCACACAGGCGCAGCAAGGAGCTCTGCATGAAGCACTCCAGCTGGAGCAGGATGCGGTCCCCAAACAGCTTGTACATCGCCAGAACCACCTGCACATTGGATTCCAGAAACCTCAGAGCCAGAGATGGAACGTTCCACACAAGGGTGGCACCCACTGTATGATGCATTTTCCCCTCGTGATGAGTTGCGAAACTTCGCCTGGAATGCGTTGGCCAAACTTCCTGATGGCCATTGTGGTTGCCTTGTATTCAGAGGTTTCAATGCCATCATCAAGAGGAACAGATCACCCAGCTCACTTTGCCAAGCAAAGGAGTGACCTGCTCCTTTGCAAAGATCGTGTTCTGAGCAGAAGGAACACGCCCGAGATGCTTCTACTCTGTGTGAGGACATTCACCTGGAACACGGCGGACTGGATGGACTGGTGTCCCCGGCTGAGGGCCCGCGTGAGGGCCATGAACAGGTGCTGCCGCATGATGCATTGCAACCCCCTGTGGTCCGCCAGCGCCTCGCCCCCGCTCACGATGGACGTGTGTATCAGCTGCAGCGCGAATAGCACCACGTCGTCCGCGCCCGGCCCCCTCGATTCCGTGCTGGCCAGCGAGATGAGGTAGCGGAAAATCTCCCAGAACGGCTCGATCCCGAACATCAACAGCGGGGCGCCCATCGACGCGGACGCCGCGCTGGCGTCCGACTTGGAGGCGGAGTGACCGGAGGCCGACCGGCCGCCTTTGGACATGTCGCTGTTCACGGACTTGGACCCCGACATGGGCGACCCCTTGGGCCTGCCCCTGCACGCGTCCACCCCGCCCAGCTCGCCCATCCTGCTGAGCCGCAGCCGCGCGAACAGCGCGCCCACCATCTCGCCCAGGAGCTGCCGCGAGGACTGCGTGAACACGCCGGACACCTCGCTGCCCGGGGTGCCCTCCCCAACCTCGCACCACTGGATCATGGTCAGAAAAATGTCCTGGACGTCGCGCGCGGCCAGCAGGGTGCCCACGTCGCTGCGCACCGCCGCCACCAGCACCTGCAGGATGCGCAGCAGGACCGCCTCGTCCGCAGAGGACCCCGTGCCCTCGAACCTGCACTCCCGCACTGAGGAGACGATCCGCCGGATGGCCTCCGCGGAGTTGGTGGTGGCGGGGCTGATGACGTTGGAGGTGAGGAGCTTCATGAGCGAGGACAGCGCCACGCTGGTGATGGGCCCGCTGACCTCCTGGCTCCTGATCGCCTCCAGAAAGGGCGACAGGTACTCCAGCGGGTCCACCAGCGCCCAGTTGCCCCAGTACATCACCTTCTGCCGCAGCGACAGGAACTCCTCCAGCAGCGGGTCGTCCAGCTGCTCCTCGTCGTCGTAGCGCGACGCCACGAAGGCCCATTTGGAGTTCTGGCGCAGGGCGGTGGCCACGGTGGCGATCTCGTTGCTCAGGATCAGCGAATACTGCACGTCGTTCATGTCGTAGTCCATCGTGGACGCGCCCTGCCCGGCCGGGCCAGGCCGGCGGGGTGGCGGGGCCGCCTCCCGGGAGGTTCGGTGGGGGGGCGGCTGGGGAAGGGGAGCCGCGGGGGTTGGGCCAGCAGGGCCAGAGGCAAGCCCCGCAGAAGGCACTTGGGAGCGTATGGTGGCGGCAGGGGGTTCTGGAAATTGGAGCAGGGTGCTGTTTCCTGCCAGCTTCATGGCTTGCCAGTGTGAGGTGCCCTGTGGGATGTGTGATGGTGGAGTGTTGGTAGCGGCCTTCCCGTGGGGTAGGCGCATGGTGTGTTGGGATTGGGCGTCTGTGGGAGGGCGGGAGCACATGCTGCGAAGCGACGCAGGCGCTGCATCGACACAGTGCAACCGGTGCAGTGTTGGGTACATTACACCGCACATTGCAGGACGTGAGCGCCATTCTACAATGTTCTGTCACGCGCTTAAGTCTCCTAAATTGTAATTTTTGTGCATTGGCTGTATACCCACATCTCCTCCTGTAGCACTGCAACGGCTCCAGTGCTCTTGGAAGAGACCGGTCGCGATAAAAACCAAAGAAAACACATTTGCTTGTGCTAAGAATATGATGCATTAAGATCCGACATGCCATGGTCGGAAACAAGCCTGGAGTTGTTGGTGTGCCAATACATGGAAAACGCCACTGCACCTCATATTTGATGAGCTGGCGTTCAAAGTAAACGCGTAGTGCAGGAAGCTTGATACAGCGGATCAGATATATTATGGAGCACATCAGATGAACAAACAACTCATCTTCAGCCTGGGCAAAATGGCATAAACTCGGACTTGAGTTTTACTTCATTTTTCTGAGCTCCTTTTCTGTCTTCATTTTCTGAATGTTGGTTTTGTTCGGATTATTAGTACTTCACCACTAAATCGGATCCGTCAATTACCGATCTGTAATATAATTACAATACATTGACGGCATCTAAGGAAATTCCTGATGAACAACCAATATGATTGGCTTTCACCAGCGTTTTCACTATTTTTCACTTCCACTTGCGGTCGGTGATGAAACACCGAGAGGTGGTGAAACTCAACCAGAAAATTGAGAACCGTGCTGTGAGTCAGACTGAAGGAAAGTTGGTCTGACTACAATTCCAACGCGAAGAATGAGAATGTGACGGCACTGCCGTGCTGTCGTATGACTCTGTCAAAGTTCCTCAGCCATCCCGGTTCCAGGTCCCGCTCCTTTGCAATCGGATGCACGCAGCGATGGGCCACAATGCAGCACAAGTCAAACCGACTTGGTTCGACCTATGTGGCAACCTTGGTGCACGCGGTGCTCAAACGCACTTGCCGTGCATGGTCGGACAAGTAGGCAAGACTCCACTTGTCTTACAACCACACCAAGAGAAGCCATGAACAGTACCGAGCTCTCTTTATGTACCAGAATGCGGCGCTTCTTTTGCCCACCAGCGCTCACACTTAGAGTGCCGGATTGAACTCACACTTCACACACGCACAACACGCTACCCCACAGCACCGTCCCCTAGCATCGACCCCACGGCACCAACCCACAGCTCCAACCCACAGCTCCAACCCGCAATACCAACTTATGATCACCAAAATTAGTAAGATTAAAGCTGATTGCTAGCCAGCCGGTCTCCTGCCATCTCAATCAGGTCAATGTGTGCACCAGTCAGCCAACACATGAACAGGTGCTTGCACAACATGGAAGCTACGGCTATCTTGGTGTGTCAGACATTCATCTCTTTAAACATGTATTCACTTCTCTCATTGAGTTTCACTTCACATCGGTGTTGAGCCACCGACCTCCAGTTCTGAAAATTAGAAAGTTGCATGTGAAACATCGAGAAAAGGTGACAGCCATTCAAAGATATTGTTGATGGCATTCCTCGAAACGGGATTCTCTTATGCCACCATTTACTCATCGGGTTGCAAATCAGTAATTGACAAAGGCAGATCACTTGTCAATTACTAGTAATTCGAACAGACTTCTTAAAAAGTAATGCGGTATGGTGCCGTCAGACCCAGGAGCACTGTGTTGGATACAAAGAAGGATAAAACTACTATGTCGGGCAGGTAGCCATTGATGTGCTGGCTGACGTGCGTCCTTAGTGAACTAGCCAGAATGGCGGATGGACAGCTGCCCCGCAAACATCTTTACTTTGTGCTGTATGAAAATGGCGCCAAAGGTTTTTAGGTGACAGTGACTTTCTTGTTTCCTTGGGAGGCAGTGAACATTGGCGGTCGATGGATCGAGTATATTGAACGATGCCAGAATGGCGGGCTGGTTGGGGGAGAAACGGGGCAAGCTCCTCCACCGTTCAAATGAGGACTTTGTTCAGAAGGTAGCGGACAGGTGTCTCAGATCACTGGGTGGATGTGTGCACCTGCGTGGCCTCAGCGAAAGCCAATCTGCCCAAGATGCTTTGGGTCATTGGTGGGAAGATTTGCCTTGCAGTGCCCCATTCGAAATCCCAGATTTGGGACCATGGAGCAACGTGCTTTTGCCTTTCTGAAGACGCAACAAGTTGGAGTGTGTAAGAAAGTAGTGGGCAAGCACTAATGGAAGAACGTCCTCCATAAAAAGAGAGCTCGCACTACGATCAGGGCTTGTGCCATGGCAGGCATCGAGCTCAAAGGGCAGGTCAACCTTCCGTCGGTGATGTTGCCAACGGATTCTCAAGCTGCGCCATGGCATGGACCAGGCAAGGGAGCCACGGCGAGCGCGTTGTAGCCGCCGACCAATAGCCGCGTGGGAAGTCACAAAGCCGAGCGGCTATGTGGCAGCCCAATGCACAAGAGCATTGGCATGCAAGTGAAGCCGGAGGAAGAGGTGGGCTGGATAACTGGACCAGCTTACGCAAAAGAGATGACACAAGTAGGGAATCAAAATATTGCATCAGAATTACTGTTAGAGGAACGGCTTGAATCTAGAATTGGGCCTATGTTGCCGTCAGCTAACTGGCTTGACGAGGAACTTGTAGACATGATTCAAAGGGATAATGACTTTAATGTTTAGGCATTAATGAAAGACATTGAATCCAGGGATTGAAGTTTGTGATGCAATTCGGGATTTTTCTAAAACTTTCAAGTCAAGTCATAAATTAGGGTTAGTACATGATTGTTGAATTAGATTTGTGACATAGCAAACTAGGGCACACAGGAACAATTCTTAGTTCACTCTTTGTTTCTGAGTGTAAATATTGTGGGCAAAAAAACAAGGTATTTTTGAGCACTTACACAGAGCCCCAATTTGTTTGGTGACCACTTTGTTGTAACCAAGCGGTTGCAACCGCTTTGGGCTATGATTGTGTGTGCCTGATGGCATACATGAGTGGAGTGTGTTGTGATGCATCTCTGCGTGCATTCGATTGCATCAGTGCGATTCTGAACTAGGATGGCCAAGAAACTTTATCAGGTTTCTATTCTCTTTCATGTTTTTTGGCAGATAACGCTTCAATAATGTTATGTAAATAGGCCTCATATGGGGGACGCCCTACTACGGACTCCTAGTATGGGGGACACCCTACTTACGATATAGTAACAATACCTTAATTGGGCCATATACTACTATAGGATATGGGCCCATATTGTATACTCCACCATGTGGTGGAGTACACTCCAAGGGATTATGGGGTTGATCCTGCAGTACGGGCACCTGTCAAGTACATGCATTACAAATAGGGTGAGTTATTCTATTTATGGTATACCCGCCAGGTTTTAATTTGAACTTACTTATCCCTTATTCTTTTGTTCACCGACCCATTGGTTCCCGAGACCCATTCTTACCGTGCTAACCAACACGGTGCTTTCTCTCCAGTATTTCCTTCTTTGCTCACGGTATTGGGAAACACCCGAGCTGTCACTTCTAATATGCTCTAGAGGTGGCCACTCAAAGATGCCATCCGGTCCGTTAAGTCCGGTTCGTTAATTTTTATCAGCTGTCCGTTAAATTCCGTTAAAGAAAAAGGGAGAAAAATTCAGAAAAAACGAAAAAAATCCAAAAAAATCGAAAAAAAACCCAAAAAATCACAACAACTACGGCTAGTTGAAAATCTAGTATGCATAGGTTGAAATAAAATACAAACATACTCTCTAATAGCGAATTCCATAAACTATAAGTATGAATAAAACCCAAAAATCCCCAAAAAATCCAAAAATCCGTTAATTTTTGGTTAATTTTTGTCTTTTTTCGTTATTTTCCGTTAATTAACGGTAATTAACGGAAATTAACCTCTGTCCGCTATTAACGGATCCGGGTGGCCACCTCTAATATGCTCTACTCCTTCTCAAGTCCCGACCCTGGTTTCTCTAATATACAATGCCCCCATGAAGGCCTATATTGTACAATGCGTTGGGCTTTTCTCCTAAGCAAGTGTTCCTATAATACAATGTTCCCAACCAGCTCATAATGTATATAGTAGCATGAGTCCCCCTTACAATAGCCAAACTTCAAAAGCAACATATCAAGCTCTTTGACAATATTCAACCACCAATAAAGCACAAGACTAAACCCAATAAACTGATCACGAACACATTCCAAAACGTGCCACACAAGATTACGCAGCCCTTCCCAAGAGAACCTCAATAACTTGCCCCCTTTTTACGTTAGTGAAATCTTTACTAGTACTATTCCATGACCATTGTTATGGCTGCCTAACTCGGCAGATGAGTCATGGTTAGATTCGTGAGACTCTCTCACAGGGTGCATCCAATCCAGACACCCAGACACAAGCAGCCAAGGGACACAATACAACCTATAAACAAACTAACGAAAAAGGTGCAAAACAACTAAAATAGATAAGTGTTGCTAATCGAACCAGCAATCACACTCATCACAGGTTGCAAAGTGACGAGTCCTGTGTTCCTTTCCCGCATGCCCTGGCAGCACCTCGCATGCTCAGAATTCCATAGAAAGCTCAATTGCCCTTTTAGTCGAGTAACCTCACAAGCAAGGCCAGCAAGCTAAAGAGATTCGCCATGCATCAATGACCTCACCACTTGCCAACACAAGCTACACAACCTCCTGAACAGTCTAGCGAGTCTTGATGTTAGAATAGGACTATAAGCACTACAATTAACACAAAATAATGTCAAGAGTGCACCGCTAAGGACTTTCCAAATTTGTACTAATTGGTTGGTGTTTATAAAGACACTTAACCAGTTGCTTACATTTTTCTCAGGATTATGTATGCTATCCAATGATACTAACACATTGTTAGAGTATATTCTGATGTCTAGCGTGGTTGTACTTATGCCGTTGGGCCTGAGAAACTTCTGCTACTTTTCAGTGGCAGTTTTCCAGCTTTGGCATAGCTGTACTATTTGCCCCTTTATCAGCAAAGGCCCCTTTTCATTTTGCCGTGTCAAGTCTGGGTTTACCTTGATAAGGGCAGGCGTGCACTCGATTTGCACACGTTTTGGGGGAGGCGTTTGTATGTTACAACTTGGGCTTCCCCTTTCTGATTATCGCTCATCACCAGAGCAATTATATGCTGGAGTATTTATTAGTTAAGAGCCGCTTTCGCTCTCAGTGTAGTTTCAGCGCCCTATCGCAGGTTTGCCTTTCTTTTGTGATGCAATTCGTACTACTATATCAACAAAAGCAAATGGTAGTCGCATAAACTTCGTTGGTGATGACTATGAGGAGCACAACAACGTATTCACAGCAGGCAACTTACACTTCAGACCTTGTCATGGATTCCGCTTTCTATCTGAGACTCCTTGTCACTTTTCAACATGCACACAACTTACTCTGACCAATACCGCTTACTAGCATGTGATATGGTATGGCGATCCCTCTTACCGTCCAGGTTCAGACCTTGAAATCCCGTCCCAGGGGAAGGGATGCCTTGCCGCTTTAGACGATAGATTCACACAACGATTCACAACTTGCAGATTCGGTTCAAGCCCAACGGCCTGTGTGCACACACAGATTTGGCGGCCACCAAACGTTATTACACTTGGACCCATGTTCTACAATGTTTCAACATTCGTCCGCCATCAAGCACCTCGTGATGCAATGGGCGCTAGGTCGCCAAGGGCTAGAACACTATGGCGATAGCCCCTCCGCTATTTATAGACTAGCCACTTCTCCCACAACCTTCCAGAACCACCTCAGACGCTTCCCTATCAATCAGCCGATCTCCAAACTATCACATCACTTCAGAACCTCCCCAAACCTTCTAGGTGTCTAGAACATACCAGGCTTCCATTATATTATAAGCACGACTACCCCATGGCTTCCCTGATTAGATCAACGCCCTCTTGTTCCGATTCCATAGTCTCCCATCCAATCACCCACACGTCATGCGTCCCATCATCCACAATTCGCCTGAGCTTGCCCTCGCTTGCTCCCCCATGCCTCCGCCGTAGGCGCCAGCGCCTCGTTTGTGCCCCCTAGCGCTGAGCAATCCTTCGCATCCAGGTCGCGCCCAGCAGTCCAGCTCGTCATGGACCCCAATGTTTCTTATGCTCATCGCAGCCCCTTGTAGGCATGCATATTCCATGCATGGCGAGGTAGGCTGCCGCCATGCAAGCAGCGCAACGCAGCCCATGTGATTCCACCATCTTCATTGCCGTCATCGAAACCTGGCAGCCACACTCTCGCACCTATGTTTGAGCGCACCACTACATGCTGCCACCACCGTTTGTACAGCACTAAGGCGCTCCGCTTCCCTCTTGGCCTACCTCTTCCATGCTCACACCCCACACCATCACAACGGCAATCCCGGTGAACGCCATGGATATTTGCGCAGGCGGATCCCCTCTTTTATTCCTCACACTGCACACAAAATGCCTCGCAGGCAGGCGGGGACATTGCCTGCCTAAAAACGGGTCAGTCGGGAGCCAGGGGTGCTCGTACGGTGTTCAAGGTTGCCATGACGCAACATTGCACATGGCAGCCCTGGATGCACTGCGTAAAGTATGCAAAACGCCTCGTACATGCATCAGTACTCCTACTAACATGTGTGGCGTCACCGACGTGCATGTGTCGGGTCTTGGGGCGTCAGATTGCACCTGTTGACTCATGTCAGCTTGTGAGGTTGCTAATTGTGATACGGCATGAGGCTACCCAACGGTCCAGAGCGACCATAACGAGCACCCACCAACACGCCTTCAAAGGGGCAAGCCGACTCTTGCCCAGCTCTTGGGCCTTTTTTAAGGGGTACAAGCACTTTGTTCTTTCAGTTAGATTCAAGGGCAAAGAGCCCTCGTGACTGGCATGCCCCTATTGTATCTTCACATCATGTAATTGATCATTTTTAATGTCCAATGCTCCTCATGAGCCATCAACGCATGGCCAGCCCTTTCCATCATGATCAGAATGGTGTCATTCTTCTTTGACGCCCCTGAGGGGTGACAGACCTCCAACGGTTTGCCCAAAGTTCGGGACAGTTGTCACGGTGGCTGGCTGCCCAAAGGGTATCATTGAGGGCAGGGAGAGATCGCCCAACTCATGGCCATCTAGGCAGCTTTTCTTGCCTTTGAATATATAGGTCCATGCTCAGAGATTTAGCATGTTGACTTTTCACATATGGCCGTAGATGATAAATGGATCAGTTTACCATTTTAGACATTTCGTTGATCCATCTTGGTTTTCTGTTATGAGGCCAGTCGGATGTGTAATTATGTTGATTAGCGATCGCCCTTGTCCCAGAAAATCACCGCCTTAGAATTATGCATCAACAGCTTGGGTAGACTGCCCACACAGACCTCACAATGTTGCAACGTGTCAATATTGCAAAATATATAAACAACCATGTCCATTCCGCTCAATCATCCTGGCTCATACCCCTTCAGCTTTATAAAAGTTTAGTATGTACAATGGCCTTAAAACTACCCTTGAAAAGCACATAGCTCCTGCTTATCCTCACCAATTGTCCACCCAATCTTACACTGGATCACTGGGGTCCCCTAAAAACTATTCACCAAAACATTCACCCTATTTGTAACCCCAGAATCAAGACAGGAACCTCAACACTCCATCAGCCATTGCTTGCAAATCCCCAAGTCATCTCCCTATGCCAGCTATATGGCTCCACAACATGAGAAGACCAGTCCCGATACCCAGTTTTAATTGCAACCTATCATGGCATTGCACACAACCCGGTCAGCGAATTCTATCACTTCTATATTCTAGGGTTAGTCACCAGTCTATCCTGATATAGCAGGATTGAGTGACTAATAGTATGTTTAATAGTACAAGTAACTACCTTTCGTGCAAAATGTCGGTAAGGTCCGAAAGGGCGCACTTGTGTGCAACATCGCGATTATGTGTTTTTTTGGGCAAAATGGTTGTGCTCAAAATTGTCCATCAGAAAACAAGGAAACTTGTGCGCAATATCGCCATTTCTGAGTGCACTAAAAAATAAGAGTATGAACGCCTTTAAAACACCAGTTTTCATGCTTTATATCACAAGCTTAAGAAAGTTTTTACAAAAAAACATGTACAACACGGGTTCAGCTTCCCCCCCCCCCACCGACCCCATGCATTGACGCACTAGGCCCAGCGATATTCGCCTGTGTTTGCGCGCGCGGCGCGCGCAAAGGTACACTTTTTTGTGCGCAATATTGTGGTTTTCTTGTCCGCTGGGTGACCAAAAAATGGCCTGTTTGTGCGTAGGTTTGTTGTTGTGGTATTTTTCTTCCATTCCGCCTGTGCGCAAAATGCATGTTTTGTTGTTTTCCGTGACCCTCTTACCGACATTTTGCACGAAAGCTTGTTTCTGCCATGTGCAGCGTTTGCATCTCGTCACTCTCCTTCCAGTAGATGCAATTCTTCTTGCAGAAATCTTGATTAATAAGGTTTATGTTAGCGCCACTAATTACCAGCACTCGCAGCCTCGACCTGCCCAATGTTCCCTCGAACTGGAGAAGATTGTTTGGTCGTTGCCAGTTCTTGTTTATCATAAGCTTGCAGCTGTCGGCTCCATCTTCCATATCCTGGGTGTTTTGTCGAGCTTCTCTCTTCACACGTGCCTCATTCCACTGTTTGTAACAAGAGGCTATCTGGCCGTATTCTTCCCAATCATGTGGCCTCCCATACAGGTCCATCTTGTTCACCGTTGTCCACCACGTGCTTGTCTTCCACGCCAGCTTTTCGATTCATTCTCCACAGCCTCGTCTTCCCGCAACTTCTCCAAAGGCTCCCTTTCCCGTCTTGTACACTTCCAGCCTCCATCTTTGCGGTGCTCTCTCACCCGTTTCTGTTGCTTGTTTTTGTCTTCCCGCCACCCGGTGGCACACTTATCCAATGCGCTGCCATGTTCTTGGCCCACCATGATCTTGTCCTCGTTTCTTGGAACCCCGCGCCCTTGCGTTGCCCCTCAACGAAATCTGTCGGGATATAGCGCCCACCACGCTTATCTTATCGTCTTGGCTGACGCCTTTTCGATGTCCAACACTTCACCCTCGGGTTGGCCACTTGGCTGACGTCTTCAAACGTCCAGCCGTCACATCCGCAGGGTAGTCACAACTGACACAATTCTGACGTCTCGGACGTCCCGGCCGTCACGCCCTCAGGGTTGGCCACATTGCTTGCGCTCTCCAGCGCCCAGCACTTCTTCAAAGCTTGTCCCCTTGGGCTGATGAAAACCATGCATTCTCGCTGTTCTCTGCAGTGATCTTCACCCCTCAATAGGTTCTTTTCCTTATCTCTTGGCAACGGCGCCCTCTTTTGTCGCCGCTCCTCAACAAACTTTCTCCACCATCTTGGACTAACGAAAGTCACACGGTATCTTTGTTCTCCATGGTGACCCTCGCTCCTCAACTTCGCCCTCGGGGCAGGCCGCACAGCTTGCGTCCTCTGACGTCCTGCGATTCTCGCCCTCGGGGCCACCCACACAGGTGACGCTCTCCAGCGTCCAGCAACTTCCAATAGGCGCCCTCGGGGCAGCCTTGCAACTGGCATTCTCCAACATCCAGCGATTCTCCAGCTCCACCCTTCGCAGCCCAATACACAACTGATGTCTCTTGGCATCCTGCTGCTCTGTTCATGGGTTCTACTCTGCCGTCCCAGCCCTTAGGGACCTGCTGCCTTGTGGCCGTGGGTCGGGTCTTCTCCAAGCACCATTTTGACACCGGCAGCTCCGCTGGTTCCAAAACCAGTTGTAAGAGGCGGCGGCTTGATGTGGAAACTGTCACCAGCTAGGGTATGGCCCATTCTATCCTGTTCGACTGAGGAGCTGGCGGTAAGACGCAGAGAGTGGGAACAGCAGCTTTGTTCATTACACTTGTATTGTTCTGCCTCGTATTTATAGCCGCCCAAGGGTGGCAACTAGGCAGCTGAACGGCCGCTGCCAGAATGTTCTAGTGCTGTTCAAATTTGTTACACTTGCCCATTAATTTACTTGCCCTATATTCGCCTCATGGCTGACTCAACCAGCCTGCCCTACCTGTGGT
This sequence comes from Ostreobium quekettii, assembly GCA_905146915.1. NCBI lineage: Eukaryota > Viridiplantae > Chlorophyta > Ulvophyceae > Bryopsidales > Ostreobiaceae > Ostreobium > Ostreobium quekettii. The sequence continues at coordinate 29,124 of CAJHUC010000700.1, read as the reverse complement.
GCACTTCCAGCCCTATGTCCCATCTTGACTCACCCCATTGGTCCCGTGGGCCCGTCCCTTTCGTAGCTTACCATGTTGACCAACATGGCACTTCCTTTCTGGTTCTTTCCTTCTTGTCTAAGGTATTAGAAGTACCACAAGTCGTCACTTCTAATATGCACCACTCTTTCTTAAGTCCCGACTTTTGTTTCTTTATTATACAATGCTCCCTTGAAGGCTTATATTATACAATGCATGGTGCTTTTCTCCCAAGCTAGTTTTCCTATTATACAATGTTCCTAACCAGTTTGTAATGTACCTCGTAGCTTGAGTCCCCCTTACAACACGTGTTGTTGAAGGAGAGTCAGACAGCTATGGTAGAAATACAAGGCTACATTGAGGTTGTTGAAGTTGCAACCTTCCCTGATGATATGCATGTGGACACCGACAACACAATACGCATATCCAACATTGCAGCACCCACAACTGATGAAATGGGGTTGGCAATTCTGCCTCAAGTGAAGGCAGAATATCGCATGGATGTGGCAACACCCCCATTTGTGGACTATACGCAGCCTATGACGCCTACCATTCCGATATCAAAACCAGAACTACCACAACAGCCTTTCATTCCCCTGACTCCACCAGCTTTTACAAGACCTATCCCACGCCAAGGCTACCAGTCATTTTCTGTGGACCCTGCTAGACCACCAATTCAGGTCGAGCCAAGGGAACCAATCCCCTTCAAAAGAGAGCTGAATGAGGATGTTACTGCTTGGTTCTCAATGGTGAAGGTCTATGTTCATTTGAGAGGAATCAGCAAGGTCCAGAGTGTTGCCTATGCCATAATGTTGTTATAGGGACAACCAGGATTTGGTGAGACAACTATCTGCGCTCTACATGAGGATGAAGACCTGTGACTCTGCTGGAGTTGGAAGGCTTACTCACCAACCGTTTTCAGTCCCCTCTACATGAGAGGAATGCCAGGGTCAAACTCTGGAATTTGACTCAGGTAATGGTGAGAGAGTGCATTCTTTTGCCTTGAGATGTCAAAATGTGCTCATGCAACTTCAGACATATAACCCCACTGACATACTTGAACGATTCGTTTGTGCTCTTCATCCAGAGTTGAGGATGCCACTGGCTTAGAAGGAGCCACAATCATTGGATGTGGTAATCTGTTTCGCTGAGCATTTGGAGTTGTTGACAGCATCCTATGGTATTGATAAGGGTGCTAGGACATAGCAACCGCAACAGGCAAGTCGTGGTAGAGGAGGTTAGCAGAGAGGTGCAGGTGGTCAGCAGAGTGGACGTAGAGGGCGTGGAGGACGAGGTCGAGGAATTATTGGATGAGGTGGACAGCAGAGCATGACCAGGACCTTTGTTCTAGTGTGTCCTCACTACCAGGGCACCAACCATCACTCAAATGATTGCCGATGGAAGAATCAGCGAAATGCGGGTTAGCAGCTTAGTCGAGGCAGAGGATGTGGCCGTGGAGGTAGAGGTAGAGGAAGACAAGGTGTCACAATGGCCGTAGCATTGGGGCCAAATCTCCAAGATGGATAGCCGCAGCATGCTACATCTGGAGACCAGCCAGCACCCTCTCAGGGAAATATATAGAGCCCTATCTTGGGCTCCACGTGATGAGGGCTGGGCAACTCCCAATTTGCAGGACTATGAGCGGATCAAAAACTGGAGAAAAACTTAAAGCAAAACCAAAAGAGGACTTTGAACGACGAGACTTTTTAGGACAGTCTACCAATGCTGGGACGTCTACTATTTTTATTTCAGGAGTGTGTAAGAATCTGACCAAGGCAAGAGTCATACGCAAAGATAACAAGAGCGGCGATGACTACAAAGGGCTAGGCAAATAGCTGAGGCTGCCTCATACGCAGAGGAAACAGGACGAATAGTTAGGGGACATCCGTCCAAGCGGTGCCACCAATCAAACAGACAGAATCAACGTCGACGCCAAGTGGCAACATGCAGGAAGTCAGAGGAATGCCGGCAAGCGGTCGAGTGACTAGCGGCGTAGGTGAGCCATGGTAGTGGAACCGTGCCAGCTCGGATCGCACCCACCATTGTACAGGATTGGCGCAGTATTGCTACCCTGTGCAAAATGGGTTGTGAACATGGTTGATCCAGTGAAAGACATGCCGGACAGAAACACGTGGGTTGCTGTGCAACAGGATGCTGCCCCATGTGATTGTACCAATATTAGGACAATCGATGATGGGATTTTATTAATAGTGAACAGTCGAATTTTTGGCAAGGATACATGGGTTTTGGTGGACAGTAGTGCATCAAGAAGTTTTATCAGCCCGAGCGCAGTGATCAGAATTGGTCTCCACTATGTGCATGACGAGTGTCTACTTGAGTTAGCCGATGGGAAAAAGATATTGTCCCAAGGCAAAGTCCCACATGCCACAATCTGTGTAGGGTCCTCGGTGGCGAAGCTGGACTTGACCATCACCCCGATTTTGCAAGACATCAACATGATTTTAGGGGTGAACTGGCTCAGCGCAGTCAATCCGCTTATTGATTGGACAGTCCCACGACTAATTTTGCCTGACAACGTGGGTACCTCGAGCGTAGTTAGACGATGGATTGACCCAGGTCAGACTACTGGCCAAGTCAAGGTATTACATGAAATTTTACACACACACACACACACACACACACACACACACACACACACACACACACACACACACACACACACACACACACACACACACACACACACACACACACTCCTCCCCAAGCTTCTTTATTGTCTACGCCCTCTTTTTGGGCCTATTCTTAATCTTCCCTCGCCTGGAGGCATCGATCTCAATGGGGGAGTGATCAGCCCAAAGAAAGACGCAACCAGTGGTGAGAAAGACTAAGACCAGGACTGCAATTAATGCGGTGACCAGAGTCCAAGGTCAGCCAGTTTTGAAGACGCAATCCAAAACATCCAAAAAGAGATAATTTATTACAAAAAAGAAGATCAACAAGTTGGCAAAGCAAGGAACACCATTTTTTCTAGCGTTAGTTTGCGGAGTAGATCGGACTACACCTATAGTGGGAGTAGCATATAGCGGATCAACACAAACCCACAAACAGAAGTTGCAATCAGCAGGCCCCAAGAAGGACTTTGTGACAGTTCAGCAGTGGAAGGAACAAATTGTAGAGATGATCAGCATAAAGCACCGGCAACAGCTATGAGCAATTCTTAATGAAATTGAGGATGTATTTCCGGAAAAGCTGCCTACCAGGCGTCCACCCAAATGTGCAGTGCAGTTTGATATTCGTGCCCCAGAAGATGCAGAGCCATCAAATCGCACGCCATATTGTCTTGGACCAAAAGAGCAGGATGAGCTAGAGGAGCAATTGCAAGATTTGTTACAACAGGGATTTATCCGACCCTCAGTGAGTCCCTACGGCGCACCCATCTTGTTCATACCCAAAAAGGATGAACGTTAGCGTCTTTGTATTGATTACCAGGCACTAAATAAACAAACAATAAAAGATCGTTTTCCGTTGCCCAGAATTGATGAACTACTGGACCGATTGGGGAATGCTCGAGTATTTACTACATTGGATTTAGCTAGTGGGTGCTATCAGATTGGAGTGAAGGAAGGGGAAATCGAGAAAACAACACTTTGCACCAACCGCGGACATTTTGAATTTATGGTCATGCCATTTGGAATGACGAATGCACCAGCGATATTCCAACGGTTAATAAATAAAATATTCAAAAATGTATTGAATTCTTTTATCCTGATGTATCTCGATGATATACTGATCTTTTCGAGAACAATAGGAGAACATCGGCAGTATTTGCAAACTACCTTGCAGCGATTGAGAGAGGCCAAGTTGTTTGGGAGATTGCATAAATGCGAATTTCTTAAGGACAAGGTAGAGTACTTAGGATTCACTATCTCTGCCCATGGAATACAATCATCTCAATGGAAAATCAAAGCAATAGTGGAATGGCCCACACCGTAGGGAGTTTGTGATGTTAGGTCGTTTTTGGTTAGCCAACTTTTACAGGCGATTTGTTAGAGGGTTTTCCACCATCGCTTACCCCCTGACAGATTTGACTAAGGAAAAGAAATGGTGGCACTAAGGAGAGAATGAGGAATGCAGTTTTGCATAACTCAAAGTGGCTTTGACGACAGCACCAATCCTTATATTCCCAAACTTTAATAAAACGTTCGTGTTGACCACAGATGCCAGTTTGGTTGCCGTAGGTGGAATTTTGCAGCAAGATCATAGAAAGGGTCTCCAACCAATTGCGTATGCCTCAAAAAGTTGAATTCAGCAGAGATATGATACTCGGCTTACGAAAGGGAGTTATTGAGTATCATATGGGCAATAGGACAGTAGCGTCATTTTCTACAGGGATGCAGGTTTATTATTTAGACTAATCTCAGTTCCCTACGATATCTGCCCAAGCAGCCCAGTGTCCATCGTCATATTTGGAAGTGGGTTGGCGTTCTGCAGAGTTACGATGTTGGCATCAGGCATATTCCTCACCGGAAGAACCAAGCAGACGCCCTTACCCAACAGAGGTGGACGAATGATCAAAAGTTGAGTAGTGCTGCAAAGGAAGCGGATAACAATCTGGCAAGGATCCTGCAGTTAGGTGAGAACCCCTCAGATCAGGATATCCAAGTTGCATTGGATCAGTTGTTTGTTGAGAGGAAGGAGATCAGTTCATATGCAATATTGTCATCAGTGGAGAGTAATAATAGAACTCCTGCACCGTTGGCACAATGTTTGGTCACCAGGACCACTCTGGACATTGATTGTCGACTCTGAAACAGGATGATGGAATTGCTGGAACAGGAAACCCCATACTCAGAGATTTTTCAGGGAATCGATGAAGCACCGCTCACTACTCCAGAGGTGAGCCGAGGTTAGGAGAAGTATAGGGTGAAGCACCATTCGTTAGTTGTACATCGCAGCGACTTCAGTGACGAAGACCAGTATTGGAAAATTGCGGTACTAGACCACCATGAAGTCAAGAAGTTGCTACTCCTGGAACTCCATGATGTTCCCTATGCTGGACACCCAGGTTATATAAGGACATTACACATTGCCAAGAGAGGCTTGTGTTGGAGAGAGATGGCAGGTCATACCATAAAGTATGTTTTATCATGTCCAGTTTGTCAGCTGGAGAAGTCTGAGCATCAACGTCTATGTGGCGAGTTACAACCGTTGAGAGTACCTGAGCAAAATTGGACAAAGGTGATTTTGGACTTTATCACAAAGCTGCCAACGACTCAATGTGGTGATGATGCTTATAGTGGCTGACAGGGCTACAAAGATGGTGCATTTTATGGCCTGCAAAGAAGAAATTTCAGCATCTAAGACTGCATTTTTGTATTGGCAACATGTGGCAAAACTTTATGGATTACCTAAGGCACTATACTCTGATCGTGATCATAGATTTACCAGTGCTTTTTGGCAGAGTCTTGATCGTGGGCCGCCCAACTATCTTCCAGTCCTCTTCCTCTTGAGCTTCTAGAATCGTTGGCATCCTGGCCCCAGTCGGACTCAATGCTCTCTCGGGCTGCTTGGACTATTGCATGATCTGCTCCTCCACCTCACTCGCTCGCTCTTTTTGTTTGAGCAGTCGATTGCTCAGGGCGACAATGTGCTTCTCCGCAGAAGCGTGGGCGACATCGACCTTTCGGCTTTTCTCCTTTGCCTTTTTCAGGGCGACTTTATGCTGCCTAGCTTCCTTTTGCACCAAGGCTGCCACGATCTCTAGCTGAGCAATCCGGGTTACTGCATCCTGATCGTGGGTCTCCTGCGCCTTGGTTATAGCCGAAACTGCCATCTTCTTTAGGAGGGCCATTACCCCTAGGGTTTGGAGAAGGGCAACTACCACATAAGAGTCTGCGGCCTCTCCGGCTTCCGCGGCCTCGGCTTCAACCATGGGCTGGTCTTGGCCTTCCACCTGCGCATGGCTCACTGACATTCCTAGTTTGTCCTCTCAGACTGCTTCTCTTATAACCTCGCCCTCTCGGGCTGTATGCTCCCATGCACCGGCCCCAATTGCCGGTTCCCCATCTTGGGTTGTAGAATCGACCATTTCAACGGTCTTGCCCTCTTGGGCTGCATTCTCTGGCTCCTCGGCCTCCATGGAGGAGGAGGCCGGGGATAGTGTTGCTTGGCACTATCTCAGTGTCCGCTCGCAGTCAAAGTAGGTGGGCTACCCTCAAGCGGCTCCAAAACCAAAATGATACATAAAGATTGTTGGTGTGGGGCTCCTGCCCTCTTTGTAGCCATGGACCCACATCGCCGGGCACTTAGATCCTTACGGGGACCTAAGCGGAACCACCCCGACCTATGCCCATATCGTATACTATTGTACAAGCTAGTTGGGGTGTCATTACCATATCTTGGGTAGGGCGTCCCCCACACCAAGGAGCCAATAGTAGGGCGTCCCCCACATCAGGCCACAATGTGTAACAGCTTTACATCGATCATTGTAGCTTATCTGCAGTTTTCTTCTAGAGCACAAACTTAGTTGATCACTCTATTGCTGCTGGATTCACAGGGCATCATTCCAGTGCTCATGCAAAATTGATTGCCCTTCTCTTGGCATGTCATCGCACTGCATACACTGCCATATTCAACTGGTGTACAATTGCTTATGTCTTCATGGCTGCTCTACAAACCATCCAATGCCAACAAGGTGGCAAGGAATTAGCGGTCATTACCTAGTGCGCGTTGTTGAACCTATATACTCATATACCAATTGTACGCTTGGGGTGGATCCCTGGTCATCTTGACATCATTGAGCATGACCAGGCATATACCATTGCTAGAAACGCGGCTAATGACCAGAATCTGTTTGAAGCCCTCCCCATTCCTCATTTCTATAAGACTATCAGGACCTCCATTAGACATCATTATATCTCCCATTTGGAGGCATTGTGGAATGCCTCCCCATATGGCAGTCAGCTATACGATGTTATACTTTGGTTCTCTCAATCATTGAGTTGGACTGATGATCTTTCTCGCAATGGCGTATTTAAAATGGCTCAATTTCTGACGGGCCACTACCCCACAAACCAATATTTACATTGGTTCCATATTATTGATGACTCACAGTGCACATGTTGTCACTCTCCCATAGATAACCAAGATCACAAACTTTTCCATTATCCCCACTTTTGCACTTCTGCAGCAGCACCTGACCAGTGAGATCCGTGACTTGTCACATGGACAACATGATTAGAGTTGGACACTCTAGGACACTCTAGGACATTTCAAGACACTCTTCTGGGACAATCTAGGACACTCTGGAACACTCTGGGACACTCTGGGATATTTTGAGACACTCTTTTGGCACACTCTAGGATACTCTAAGACATTTGGGACATGACCTTATACATTCTTCTTCTTGCTGAACATTATGCCTTGCTGCTTGGGACTCCCCTACGGGAATATTCTGGCCTATATAAACAATGCTGGTATCTTGCTTTCGTTTTGCTTAGGATCCTACATTGGCTCTTGCTGGAAAAGGATCCTATTGTACTTTAAGAGTTTCCGGGGAGTTCCCTCGTTCTTAGACATATGTAATACATATAGGAGATTTGATTAGATATGGGTAGTTCTTGAGGGCAATACAATGGTGGGACTTTGAGCACTGGAAAATTTGATATCCATAACAATAGGCATTATAAAAGTGATAGTAGGAGACCTTCTAAAATATATGCTGTGGAACGTGTGGCTGATAGCAAACATGAGAATATATATAAACTGGGTGTTCGGCGATGTTGTTGAGCTGCAGTCTGTAATTTGTGTTAAGTTATAGCTGTGGCAACCAGCCAGGCCTCCTCAACGATTGAGGAGAGGATCTGCGAAGCCGAGAGAGCATCCCTTTTGAGGGAGGGGCTCAAGCCCTATGTGCGACTAATGTGAGACATTTGACATGTGCGTTTCTAGTTGTTTCATCGCTTGGATTCGACCCCGTCTAACTAATTCAAGTCGATTCTTTAGTACTACCCTCCGGAAAGGTCTGGTCATGGTGTTACCACGATCTCTGCACTAGACAATTTCAACGTGTTTTTAAGGAACATAAACTCCCAAAAATGTAGCGATTGTGATGCGCTGAAAGATGTAACGATAAATGCCATTTCAAGTGATTTGGGCAGCCCCGATGGCTGTCTATTGGGGGTATTCTAGGGTCTTCGTTGAAGTTTGAATGCTTGAGGGTGGTTTTGAAAGAAGTGGCGAGCCGTCTCCCTTGAATCAATAGCGTTTTGTATATCTTGAGACATTATGTCGCAATTGTGTCAATTGCATAATCTCAGCATTACAGGTCCAGACCCCCACCCCCACCCCCACCCCCACCCCATCCCTTAGCGTCAAATTGACGCCAAGCATACCACTTTCGGCATAGTGCCTTCCCTAAGGTATTGGTGGTGTGGGCGGGTGGGTAGTCAAGTGGATGGTGGTGGTGGGTAGAGCCAGAATCGACAGTATATTATCCCTAATTAGAGACCAACCCTCATAAGTTTCCATATGTGCCAAGCTTTAAGCAAGTTCGCTATTGTGCTTCAATGCAAGACAAACTATTGTTTTGGTTTTGGTACTAGCTGCCCGAAGAGCTATGAAAATTTTGTAAGTCTGCCCGTATATGCATTGGAAAATCGCAAGAAGCTTTTTCTGCTATCTATACCTCAAGTGGAGCCACAACTGCAGGGTCAGATGGAAGGAAAGGACACAAAAACAAAACCTTGGGAAGAGCAGCTGTCGTCATGGAATTGGCGGCCACAATTCCGAAATTGAGGCCACTAACATGAGGTTTTAAGATGGAACAGCGCTCACCATTGACAGCAAGTTGTTGCGACAGTCATATTGGCGTTTGATGTTGGTCTGCGAGTAAGGTGTGACGGAAGAGATAGAACTGGATTGTATGGGCGGAACAACATACTGCGTTGCCAGCACATTTCCGGGAGTTGTTTCTGGACCCGTGCAGATTTGCAGATCTCTCTAGAGCTGAAGTGCCCAAAACTTGGGAAAGATGGAAGCAAAACCGCGGCTAAGATAGCACACCTTGCTCCCATTTTCGCAGTGTCCAGGCTTTCAAATATTGCAACTTGGTCCCAGTTTCATACTAATTGAACAAAGTTGTAAATTGCGCCAAATGGGATATATTATACTAATGAAAAGCGGCATCTCATTTCTCAGCACATGGGGGTGAGGGGTTGGCGGGCTGCAATACTCGAATGGCAGCACGAGCGGGTTGTATGCGGCAAGGCTCCTAATGCTTTCGCCTTTGTTCGCAACACTCTACTGCAATTGCATCCAGCAGGAATTGCATATGCTTTCCAACCATCACATAAGGACGACAAGTCTCACAATTTAGAATTGCATATTACAAGTGCGCAGGGCCAGGATGAGACACACCACGCCTCTGTCAAGTACATTGCGCCCTGCCCCGATGTCAACGTTGACATCGTTGGTGGGCAAACAGATATGGACAAAAGTTGGTCCCAGACGCGCGACTGGATCGCGCGCTGTAGTCATCTGCTTCACATTGCGCGCTGCTGATACAAGATCCTACAACATGTCCTGAATTGGAGTGAAACTACTTAGCTGTATAAATAGGGGGTCAATTTCAGGAAAGTGACCATTTAATTGCCAGTTATCTCTTGGCGAGAGACCCGACCGTGTAACGGCGGCCGTGCTCTCTGGTCCAATCTCCACAATACGACGGAAGCCGCTACTCAAGCTTTCCAATTTGACCCAAATATGGCACAGTCTCTTTTCAATTCAATTCAATTCAATTCAATGCGCAGAAAAATACACATCAAGGCGATCAAGTGTCCGGCCGTTCTTCAAAAATCATGTACAGTCAGCATTCAGCTTTGGTTGAGACTGTGCGGCATTCAAAACTGCAGACCCTGTAATGATTGTGTGGATTGGCAAGTTTATGGCGGCGGTGGGCTCGAAGCCAACCCAGTCTATTTGGACATCGCAACACAAGACACATTTTAGTTCAGCCCCCGCTAGCAAACTGGCGAGGACACTTCTTCACATGTATTGCCATCGACAGACCCCTCTTGGTAACAGAAATTGGTGGACTGCTTTACTTTACTTTGTTTGCGTCACACGTGAGATCTTCAATGAACTGATCAAAGGCGCTGCTTTTCTAGGGCAAAATAGGAAGCTGGCAGCCACCCCCTTGCCCCGTCATGCAAAACTGAATGGCGACGACACCCCCCGCTCCTTCGGGCCCCGTATGACCAGGCCGGACGGTTGATCCTAAATGCGCGTGTGGGCAGACATGCCGAGCTTACGGGGTCTGCCGCCGTCCCAATCCCGCGGCAGCGTCGCTCCGGGGCACATGCGCATGGCAGTCAGTTCAGTGAGGTCCCCCGACGATGTGTCCCCACGCTGCGCCAGGGCCGAGGCGTTCGAGTCGCCGGTCTGCCGGCGCCGGCAAGCGCACGGCCGCCGCCCCAGAAGTCAAAGCCTGGGACATTGACTGCCCGCGGGGCGAGGCGAGGGGAGCGCCTGGGGGCACAAGGGGGGTCCACGCCGGCTCGTTGAGTGAGAACAGGTCTGCCGGCAGCTGGAGCCGGGCGCTTTCAACCCGCCGTGTGGGGGACTTAGGCCCGGGGTGAGAAATTGCAAGAGGGGCGGGATCGATGGGCATGGGGGTGCAGGACTGCGCGAAGCCCAGGCCGAGCCGCACATTGGATATCGGGCGGTACAGAAGTGCCGGGAAGCGCCTGGCGGGCTTTGGCCGCGCGCTGCTGAAGCCGTGGCAGTACCTTAACAAGACGCTGCCCATCGTGCTGCCCACCTCCCAAAAGCGCTTCTTCTGGGACCTGCTCATCCTGACGTTCGTCATGTACAACGCCATCATGGTGCCCTTCGAGGCGGGCTTCGAGATTAGGAAGTCCAGGACGCTGCAGCGCGTGGAGACCTGCATAGACCTGTGCTTCCTCATGGACATCCTGTTCAACTTTAGGACGGCGTACTTGGACGGGCACGGCAACATGGTGCGCTTCGCGGACAAGATTGCGGCGCGTTATTTGCGCACGTGGTTCCCGGTGGACGTCCTGGCTTCCATACCCTTCGATCTGTTGGGGACCGTCCTCCCCACATCCGGAGGCGACCACCTGACGCTCCTGGCGTTCCTGAAGACGCCAAGGCTGCTCCGTCTGGGGCGCCTGCTGCGATTCCTAGACCGTATGAGGAGCGCCAACGTCTTCAAGATGGTGCGCCTCATGATCCTCATGTGCCTCATAGCGCACTGGATAGCCTGCATGTGGCAGATCCTGTACAAGTTCACGGAAGGGCGGTACCCCTGGACCCTGGACGCTGTGGCCGGCGAGGGCACCGTCACGCAGTTCATGGAGGTGTTCTACAAGTCGTTCGTGCTTATGGTGGGCGACAACGTGGACCCCATGAACAACCTGGAGCGCGGCCTGTGCTGCGTGGTCCTGGTCCTGGGGGCCTGCTTCTACGCCACGGTCGTGGGCAACATGGCCCTGCTGATCAACACCATCAACGCCACCTCCGCCAAGCACAAGCTGAGACAAGACATGGTGCAGGACGCGGCCAGGTACCTGGGCCTGCCGTCCGACGTGCAGGACAGGATCCACGCCTACTTCGACTACCTGGGCACCTACTCCCACCCGGGGCCCGACGGCATGCTGTACCTCAAGGAGCTGCCGCGCAGCCTCTTCGAGGACATCTACATCTGGCTGTACCACGACTTGATCATGGCCATCCCGCTGTTCAGCGACTGCGAAGACGTCTTCATCACCTACCTGGCCACCACGCTCCACATGACCGTCTACATGCCCGGAGAGACCATCTTCCGGCAGGGCGACATAGGGCGCGAGATGCACATCATAAAGAAGGGCCACGTGGCGGTGCTCAACAAGCACGCCGACCTGGTGGCAATGCTGCGGGAGGGCAACTACTTCGGAGAGCTGGCCCTGCTGGCCACCTCGCGCAGGACGGCCTCCTGCGTGGCCCTGTCGCACTGCGACATAGCCGTCATGGAGGCGGCGGAGCTGGCCAAGGGCATGGAGTACTTTCCGGACAGCGCGGTGCTGGTGCAGGCGGCGGCGGCGGTGAGGTTCGAGGCCATCCAGCTGAACGACGGCATGGCGCCGGAGATGGAGGAGGAGGAGGAGGAAGAGGAGGTCTCGCCAGCGCCCCAGCCCTCAGTGTTCGGGCCGGCGCAGGGCCGCACCCCGGCGGGGAAGGCAGAGAAGCTGTTGGCGGCGCAAGCGCAGGGTCCAAAAAGGGGAAGAACGCTGACGTCGCTGGGGCTGCAGCCGGATTTGGGGCGCGCGATGCGGCTCGGCGGCCCTCAAATCAACCAGGATGACGAGCCTTCGCCACCGGAGGGCCCAAATGTTTCTCCGTCTCCGGCCAATGCCTATCGGCGGGTGTTCTCGCGCAACGTTGCGCGCGTGTCTCAGAGGGACGTCGGCCAGCCGAAGGCGTCACTGGACTCGGAGGTGGAATCGGCGATCTCCGCCTCGCCCAGCCTTCTTCAAGACTGTCTAGACTACACCACCTTCGCACCTTCGCCCTCAGAAAGCGGAAACGCGTCTTCGGCTCCGGCCAACGCCTATCCCTGGCTGTCCACTCAAAGCCTCGCCATTTCTCAGAGGGATGAGCGGGAGGCGGAGACGACCAGCGGGCCGAACGGGCAGGATTTGGAGGGCGACGGCCCCGCGACGCCCCGCGCCTTCGGGCGCTGCTCGGTTGAGCAAGTCGACAGGAGCATTCCGGGGCTGGGAAGGGGCGGCTCGGCCCGCGTGTCGGTGGACCTCGAGCTGCATTTGCGGCACTGCACACCATCGCAGAGCGAGCAGGAGGGCCTTGCCGGCGGGCAGCCTCGGAAGTCTAAGGTGTTTACGCGCAACTGCCGCGGCAGTAAGCCTGCAGCAGTGGCCGCGGGGGCGGGGAGCGCGGGGCCGAGCGGCGGTGCCGTCGAACACCGCCCGCGGCCTAGCGCGGTAGCGATGCTCCGAGCGGGCGGCTGGGCGTCGACGCAAGGGTTGAGCAGGCTGGGCAGGATCGAGCAGCTCATGGGCACGCTGACTAATGCGGTCGGAACGCTGCATCCGAAGCTGGACGGGTTGGACCGACGGCTGCGGGTGATGGAAGGCGCCCATTTGTCAGAGGCGAGCGCTGAGGGTGGGGGGGAGCGATGAACGCGCGGCTGGACTGCCAGAAAGGCGGCAGGGTACGGATGATTGGGGAGTAGCGTGGGAAGGGGAGGAAAGGGAGGGAAGAAGATTAGGGACAGCGGTTAGCGTAGGACACCATGGCCGATGTACTTTATCTGCGTCAGACTGTGAAGCCGCAGAGGCGCGCGCGTGCGCACGTGTGTGCATGGCCTGTGTCTAAACTGGGATTTTGGCTCTGTATATACGCAGTGAGACTGAGAAGCCTCTCGTATTGCCAACAAAGAGTACGGCGATTGGTGTCAATGGGAAAAAAGCGTGCGGGATCGGCACATGTCACAAGCCCAGTGCTGGGATAGGAATGGTGCTGCTCGTGCTGCAAACCGGCGCCGGTTGATAGAGCATTGTTTCGGTGGCCTGTTTGTCTGCAGAGGGGCCCTGCCTACCAGCCTTGGATTGTTGAGCGTATTCCAATTCTGACGCTTCCCCCATCGTGGTAATGTCGCACGCTGATGCTGCCTGCTCTTGGCACGTGCACACTCGACATCACCAATCACTCAACAATGCCAATCGCCGCACCGTGTGGCGTGCACACATGCGCACATGCGTGGGAAGATGGCGCATGTTCCAATGGACATGGGGAGAGAGGCAACAGGGGTCGCTGTTACCTAACCGGCAGTGACCATTGGCAGGTATAATGTAATGAATGTATTGACAACGCGATGATGCGAGTCGCATAGCTAACTTTCAAGAGTGGAGAGAGACATAGACATGCATTTAGAGGGTGTTAAGTTGCCATTTGCTGCCACCGGACAAGATGATATCGCGATACAATATGATTGTAGTTGTTGCCCCTGAAACTACACGCAGTTTGCTGACATCCTTTGCTCCGAACTGCCTGTGGGACAAAGCGGTGGCTTTGCACCTTGCGGGCGACGACGGGCGTGTATACATCCAAGAACGTTTATGTGTGCCAGCGACGACCACCTTGGCCAATTCTTGCACAAGACGGCACCAATCGGTACCGCAATGTGGAGGGCAATAGCCACTCTATGAGCTAACGCAGCATGACCTGGCCATCTTCGGAGCGGCTACTGCTGCATTTTCCACGTCATCAAATTGGGTGAATTGCCCTCCCCAGGTGGGCGGCCGGTTGATCCGAATGTGTCGAATGTACTGCAAACAGAAAGTGGTGCCCATAGTTCAGTTCGTAGGGCTTTATTTCGCAACACAAGGCACCACGTCATCCCGCTTGATTCTTGATAATCCTTCCTCCTTCCTAAGGCTTCTCAGTAGCCTCCTAGTGTGTAACGCGGACTGGTTCCTTGTAGCTGAAGCTCCAAAGCACTAATCATACTGGAAATCACAGTCCTTGCACATGTGCACGTGCCAGGGCCAAAACAACATATTCACTCGATTGTGGCGATAGCTGGCATGCGCATGGGGGCCGACCTGCTGGCTTTTCGTTCACTGACAGCTGGTCGATGTTAGAAGAAAATTGGATGGAAGGTTGGTGTGCGTCGGTCTTGTACACCTTCACACTGGGCCCGCACGTGATTCAAATAACGTTGACCGATGGTGATTTGTAACCCACAGACAAGTCAGAAAGGTTGACATGGAATAGCTATGTTATGCACGGACAGTCGCAAGGGCCGCTGGAAGCACAGGAAAACAACTCGCTGAATCACTGCCTCACAGTTCCTGCTACATCCTTGCTACAGCGGAATACAGTAACAGATTGCCCTTCACCCGCCCACCTATCTGCCTTCTGAACGGGATCAAAGTTCTCCACAATAAACTAGTTTATGGTGGGGAACTTTGATCCCATTGGGGAGTACTGAGTACTCAGTAGTGCCGGGTGGGCGGCTCACTGTGCCGTCACTGTGCGCGACTCCCAATGCATTGCTCATTCGCAACGACCAAGCACATGCACTGAATCGCCTCTCACTGACCAAGAAGTGCTTCCTTCCCAACACAATAGTGTCCATGCTCAGACCATGTGAAGGCCACAAAAAGCTATCAACCGTGGGTTGAATCGCGCATTCCTCACTCTGTTCTTCAAGGCAGGCTTCGCCAGTGCAATGTCCATGTGGATCAAGCGCCGCACTGATGCCGTATCGTCCAAAATGTGTTGTTGATGAAGGAGGAATTAGGTACTTGCTTCTTGTACCGTCTCCGGACTTCAGCTAGCTGGACCCAAAGTACAGTGTTGCACTTTGGGTGGCATGTCTGCAAGCGGCGCACACGTGCATTCTCTGCTAAATCGACACCCCTCCCCCCCCTGCTGCTTAGCTTGAACACCGTGGGTGAATACTAAACATGATATGTGGACAAACAATGTGCCCTCCGGCTTTTTGTTCCTTGTATTGTTCCGGGGCTCCCTCCTATAGCGCCTGCAATATTGTTGGAATATTGTTGGAGGGGTTTCGCCTTGTTAATTTGTAATGCCATCTTACCCCCACCCCTCATCCACCCCCCAGCCCCCACCCCCTCCCTGCCTGCCCCCTTTCCTTCTTCTTGTTGTCGGCTCGCACATCCGATCAGCCCTGACTGGGCCGGCGATGTCAAGCATGGTTCACGATCTGCACCGTTGGAGTTGTGGGACGCCTTCCCGCAGCTTGGGGAGGGGGGGCGCTGCCAGCCATGAGGCCTAAAGAATATTGTGTCGTCCGCGCTGCGCATTCGTGGTTAGCATTCTCAGAGACACGACGCAAGAAACAGTGTGAAGCCGTACACAGCTGGCAAAGCAAGGCTACAATCTCACGGCAGGTCATCCATGGATATGCAATGATTCTGTCCGCTCTGTCCACACAGTCACGCCTGTGCATAACTTCCTGTCTATCCATACATTCGTACATAGCGTCTCATCATATCATCACAATACCATACATAAAATCTGAGCACATCATCACAACAGTTACAAGAGGTTCCCGCCAGCATCTTTTGTATCGCCCAAGACCGACAATTGGCTTTCACTGTCCGGCAACCTGAATTCTTCCCACGTACCCATTGAGCTTTGCGAATCCTTGGCGACCAACACCTTCCACCCACTACCCAGAGCACCGCTGGTCCTACTTGCCCTTTTGTATCGTGCTTAGCCATCAAGCAGTGATGATGTTCAAACGCAGTCACATCTGTTTCTCGTGTGCCCATATTCAACGAATCTTAACCTTATTAAATTTGGTCCTTTACAACAATCTATCAACAGGATAGTAATTCCAACATTGCAAGGATCGCCAATACGAGTTGCGCTATTCTTTGGCATCTTGCACATGTTTGGGAAATCCTTCGTCGGGCACTCAGCCAATGGACTCAGTGGAGCAGCGCTTCAATCCATGTGCTTCAACAGCACAAAATGCCCTGGAACACAACTGGCATCGATTGCTGGCGAGTATTTGTTTCAACCCTTGCACACCCTCTTTCCTTGTGCCATGTTAAGAGCATGGGGTGCCATGTTAAGAGCATGGGGTGCCATGTTAAGAGCATGGGGTGCCATGTTAGAGCATGGGGAGGCCCTTCCGTCTCCCATCTGTTGTGTGGTTTGAGACGACAGCATTAACCTCATTCAATAGACAGGCTTTGAATCTGTATACCCATGTGGTGATCTGGACACCACATGCAGGGACATGGCACTTTTCAACGCTCATGCTCACATAATCTTATCAACACTACGACTGCCACATCCTCTTGCAGCCGTGACTCGATTACAACCCAATCTTTGGCCTGGGCCCTGGGGTCATACCACCCCTGACACACCACTGCACAGTCTTACCACGGATGGCAGCGGTCTGTTCAGCAAATACTGTTGCTGTACGCATGACTGCCAGCAGACCTTCAGACGCACCACCACCACAAGATGTTCAGTACACTGCTCACAGAGAGCTGACTGAAGCACTGCTCCGTCTTCCAGCAGGGAGAAGTGCAAGCAGCAGGTCATGCTTCACACACTTGACTCATCACAGTACCATCATGGCAAGACATTGGATATAGGTGGGCCAAAAGACACCCCTGCCCACCATGTGCAGCACATTCAGCACCTTTTGCACAACAATTCGCCAACAACCTAATAAGTAGTCCAGTTGTTCAGACTGCAGTGGCTTATCACCATTGGGCTACACTCAGTTGCCGGGAGCTGTGGCAAACAGTAATGGTGTACAAAAGGTCTTAGTATTGAACCTGGATCCCGAATGCTTATGGCTACAGTGCACATTCAACCCAAGCCATCGAGAAGAAGCATGAATGCCCCCTTGCATTAATGTTGCCAGTTCCAGAACTGGCACATTCCAGAATTTGCACAACGCAGCCTGTGGCCCCGATGGGCTCTGCATGCAGCCTGCATCCTATGCAGTGCATCGCCAGCTTGACGAGTTCTGGTGTCCAACAAGGTTGCAGTTGGGCACAGACAGCCTGCCATTCACTAACACTGCCACCATCACTATCACCATCCAGAGCAAGTCCTGCAACTGTGCATAATGTGGCCATTGCGGGGTCAGCCATGTTTGCCAGAATCAACTCCAGGCTCACGCAACTGTTGGTTCCCTCACCCCCCACAACCTTGCCATCTTGCAAGCCACTGCCACAAGCTCTGGTGTCCAATTGTCATTCCGCAGTATCAGGCGCTGCAGGAGGCATGGTCGACGGCCTCGCAGAAGCTCCACAGCATTCCTTGTCGATCGGATCGGATTATTGGACAAGTCCAGCACCTCCAGGCTGGGTACCTGGTGCATCGATATCCAAGTGATTGAAACAGTGGCTGTGCACAAGTGGGAATGACAAAGAAAACTGGCAGTCCCAGAACTAGGTTCAATTTGTGGCAATTATGGATCGAGTCATACAGAACAACATGCACTGTGAACCACGCCTGAGCCAGACAATATTGTATTATTAATAACTCTGCAACGCAACATAGTTGGGACAGCTTAATGGACACACCAGTCCTAAGTGGGGCTCGCAAGAAGCTGGATCAGCCTACCTAAGGATTTCATGACCCATCAGGAGAGGCTGGAATGAACAACACCAAGCCAACGAATTCGCTGCACTGCCATTTGAGCGTTAGACATGGCGTTCTTTTATAACTAATGCCAAAGCACCAGCTGTATCCACAAAGGACAATAACCCAAAACTCATTCAAATCATTGGAACCACCAAATCATTGCGATTTGCTGTGACTTCCGATCCGCACCACTTCCTCCCTTCCCCTATAGAGCACCAAGCTTCACTTCTTTGAGTATGAGCATTCATGAAAACATGGACAACATGGGGCTTGCATCGCGTTGGAAAATTCGTCAGTTGGCAAAACGCCCACTTACCTTCACGTAGGACAGGGCTGACACCAGGACTATTCAATGTGATGCACACCACAAAGTTCTTGTCCGGCTGTAGAATTGTCTTCGAATTGATTCAGAAATACTTAAGAATCGACAACAAAAAACACGTACCTGCATGTCTACATTTGGCAGCCAGCTTCATCACAACTATGCAAGAAATAAATTTCCACAGCATTCGCAGTGGGACTGCACCTGGCACACTGCCGCTGGGATGGCCTCCAGGCCACAGCCCCTCAGCAGCAGGGTCCGCAGGCTGACTAAGGCAGCCAGAGAGGTGGACAGGTTAGAGAGGGGGTTGTTGGAGAGGTTGAGTTCAGCCAAGCTACGCAGGCAGGTCAGGAGTTCAGGGACCGCCTCAAGGCCACAGTCTGACAGGTTGAGGGCACGGAGACGCATCAACTTGCCAATGGGCAGCATGACCTCCTCAGGGAGGCGCTGGTCAAAAGGATTCCTAGAACAGCAGGCAAGACAGCCTTTCAGACCTGACAGAGAAGAATGGGAGCACAAGGGCATTGATCCATCATATTTGTTGAATGCAGTCACTGCAGACTTGCACTTTTCCTGGTCGAAGCAGTCCTGGGAAGGTGGTTGTAAATGTGTGATACAGCCAGTTCCTGCAGCATTTGTATCAGAGCCAAAAATCAGGGGAAGGGCGCAATCGTTGGATGGTAAAAGTTGTTTCTGCAGTAGATTGTCCATGAAGACATGTATGTTGCATGGCTCCATAACAAGGACTGCCCTATCTAATGCCACTGAGCCACGAGCACATTGTCAAGTATAGCAGCGACAGAGTCTGTGGCATAGCCACACAACTGCATGTCTCCTTCTCCTTTTCACTGCTTTCCTTCTCTTGTACTTTGGCACGAACATGATGTGCCGCATGAATTTACACAGCAGCAAAAACTGCTAGGGGAGATGAACCTTGTATGAAGTTGGCGCCATCTGTTGAGGATGCATTTGTTGACGAGATTCATACACTTTGTCTTCCATTGCTGCAGTGAATCAGTTTTCCTTGGCTTTGAGGCAGACAAGCAGGAGCTGCTGACAGATTAGATTCCTAGCTGCAAACAGCTGAACAACATTTACCACAGGACAGGGGCATAATACCATATAACCCGATAGCCAACAATGACAGCAGCACAATCTGCTCAGTATCGCATCGAGAGTGCAGATCGGGACCCAAAGTGTCGCAAGGACGTCATCTTGGTGACGGCAGATGACATGGCCAAGTGGTGGGAATATTGGTGGTGGCCCTCCACCACCAAACTCCTCAGGCCAGTCAGGTCATACAGCAGTGGTGGCAGGTCTGGCCACAAGGGCTCACTGACCCTCAGGTCTTGCAGGGTTGTCAGGCGGGAGAGGTCCTCAGGCAGGGTGAGAGTGACACGGCCCGTGCCAGCCACAGAAAAGGAGCGCAGGTGCCACAGCGTGCCCAACTGAGGGGGAACCAGCACAAGGTTCAGGCCAAGGTGCAGGGTCTCGAGTTGACGAAGACCTACAGCAGAAAAGTACAATATGATATAGCAAGCATGCACGTTGTTAAGACCCAATGCACCTCACAAAACCTTCGCACAAAGACTCATATTGCCGAGACACTAAGAAGTAGAGGAATAGCGATCAGGAGAGATGCCTGAAAAGAAACTGGTGAAGGCGGCACCAAGAACATAGCATGAGTTGGAATCCTTATAGCAAACCATGTGCTTGCACCCACACTCCAATGGCCACACGACCATGCCGTGGAAATTGCACATGAGCAGTGGTCTTGCATGGAGGGCGATATAAAAGGTGAAGGCCTGGATTGTCAGATTCAAACTTGAAACCAGCAGCACTCCAAACAAGATGAGGAGTACTCAACAATTGGAATGCAATGAGCATTGTGGCCAATCGCTCTTAGCACAAGGCTGTTCTCAGGTGTGTACCTCACTGCCCATCACTGGCTGCCCACATCAACTGATAGCACGTAACGTCATCAATAGAGGTGAATTTTCATTGCTCCCTAATTCGTTCCCCAACAACAATGATCCCACACATTACACAAAAAGTGCACATTCAGTGCACCAGCCTTATTAAACTGCACCCGCAAGCATTTGCAGCTGGCCATTCGCACCGAGTAACAACGTTTCCAGGCGACCTTTTCCAAGATGAGTGGGGATGCCGTTGTGTTCCTCCCCACAGGCAACTAGCCTCTACTCTAGCAGTCCCATCCAGTTGGGACACTGAGCAAGCGATGCTTGTCTGGCAAACAGCCAAGGAATTCATGCATCACTAGAAAGCACAGCTAGAATTTCCAAATTCTGAAAGGCTTAGTGAAGTGCAGTTAATATGTCATGTCCAAACAAACAGCAACATACCCCCATGCCTGCTGAGTGTTGCCTACTTTTGAATGGATCATATAACACACCTAAAGGAACCTACTCCATCAAATGCAGAGTACAAAATCAACTGCTTCTTGAGGTCCGCCACATTATTCATCTCCTGCATTCAGAGATTTTATGAACACACATTGTGGTATGGAGATTGAAATCAGAGTGGTTCATTGTTGCGACTTTCCTTTTAGGCATTTTGGCAGCTCCTGCATCTTCATCAACAGTGGAGAGAACAATATCAACCCTCATGCCCAGGATCGGATTGCATCGACTGCTGCAATTCTGCGCACAACCTTTGAAAACATCCCATGCAAAGCTTCAGAGAATCTGCTTCATCGTTTCCCTTTGGAACCAAGCTGGTTCTGTCCCCTCACCAGCGAATTCCGAACAAAAATCCAATCACGCGAAGATATGTTGGGTACCAGCAGCTGAGACAAACATCAGCAACCACCTTGCACATGCATCTGTGCACATGTGCATGTGTATGAAATGGCCTGGGGCACTGAAGGCAATTCAGGACTCTTCCATCAGAGTGGGGTGGCCACACCCAACACCATGACACACATACAATACCCCACCTGAAATGCACACCACGTCAGCCCCCCTAAAGGGATTGTGGGGGTCAGGGTCCAAGCATGTGATGGACAGCCACTCCAGGTTGATGAGGCACAGCAGCGACGACAAATCGCGAAGCAGCTCCCTGCGGGCAAGAGACAATCCACTTGATTTGATCCCCCAAAGCACGATGAAGCACAGCCCTTCTGCAAGGCTATGATAAGCATTAGCCCATCAAGATTATAAGTTCAATGACGTTGCCATTTACCCCTCTGCACAAGCCCGGCGATGGCTGGCACAGTGCTGCAGCACTGTTTGCTGGATACTGTCTGTTCATACTCTCCCAGGCAAATGGCGGGCCCAACACCAACATTATGCCCATTCAACAACGCTTGTTGATTTCCCCCTGCCTGCTGGCTTGGATCTCCAGGACGCACAGCCCCGCATTGCAGATCCCAAACAGGGCTGCCATCCCCACAGCCGTAAAATCATCCAAGTCGAGGCCCAGGCACTGCAACTTGAGGTCTCTTATCGTCACATGCGGCTGGCTCGCCCAACGGAAGACACTGGACTGGCGCACGGGCGCTTGGGAGACAGGGTGCTCGTTGGAGGGGTCCACCACCACCTCAGACCACAGTTCGCTGCTCTTTGAGATCTGTGCCCAGCGACGGCAAACCATGGGCACAGCATTGTGCCTACAGCGCAAGGTATGGCAACCCTGTTAGTACATTCCTCATAGACAGATTGATAGCAGGCACGCTCATTGTTCGCTGTACCTTTGTTGAGGGATCGGGACGCGGCGGATGTGCAAAACACTTAGCACATATATTGGACAACAAGCACTGATGGCACACTGATAGATGGGCGCACCTCAGACAGTTTCATTGCACACTAGGAGTTGACATGTAATACCTGTGCCACATTATCTGGAGCTGTGTGTGTGTGCGTAATTGTATGAACAGTATGGAAACCATATGTACAGCAGTCCTTGCTTCTACATTCTCCTCGTGGACACACTGCATGCACCCCACCGACCCCCTTGGGATTCAAGCATCTCGCCTAGGCATCTGCAAGACAGTTTGGTAGAATTCCATCACCATTTTTAAAGGAATGGACTTGGCAGAAGAATATCAACCTGTCTGTGAGGTGCTATTGTAAGCAAGGGGATTTCTTCATAAGGACGTTGTAAAGAGGCTGCTCAATGCAACCCAGTTCCCCAGCAATCCAAAATCCCCCCAGCCCCTGACAACTGTGGTGGCCAGCTGTGGCAACAGCAGCACTTAATGCAGCACAGCGCTGCCAGCTTGCCAATGCAACAATACCGGGCCCCCATGGCGATTCATGAAACAGGCCAACACTTCCCCTTGATGGTTTTGACCTGCAAGGGCATTATGCGATCTGAAAAATTCAACATGCCCCATGGTACGTTGCCTATCTGTCCCAGCTCAGGTGTGCATGGCCCACAGACTCTGCATCCTGAAGAACTTCCACAACGTCCCTCGGCCTTCCGCGATGGCAACCGAAAGAATTCGTTGACTAGAATGGAAACATGCCATGCAATGCCGACGTCCTCCCAGCAACGGGTCTGCGGGACGCCTTTCCCAGGCTGCGGAAGATGACGCAGAAAACCTCTGAGCACAACATGGAAGCGCGCAAAACAAAGCAGGAAATGCAGCAACAGCCATGACAGCAACGCTCTGCACACTTCAATCTGCGTCCAGGACTGTTCCCTGACTGGGTGGAGACCCAGTGCCCGTCATCGCCTCAAATCTGCAACTTGTTCGGCGGCTTTGGCGAGTCCATCCACGCGGAGCGCCTCCGGGGTCCCAGTCCCTCGGAGCTGGTTGCAAGCAATCACGGCGGGAGCTGCCCGGAGCTCCAAGCAACACCTTCCGCCCCCAAAACAGCCCGCCACAGCGACCATTTGACGCCCCCGTCGAGCAACCCAAACCAGCCCAACACCGCGAACGAGCCCACACGGCCGCACCCTCGGATCTGCTCCACAGGCGCACCCCCCAAGTAGACCCTCTCCCCGAGTCCTCATTATCCTCTGGGGAGAGGCAAGCCGCGCGTTCCTCTCTCGTCTTGAAGTCCACGCAGTTGAAGATCTTCAGCAGCAGCTCGTCCGTGATCGAGACCAGGTCCACCATGCTGGCGTCCGGCCCGTCGTTGCGCGGCCAGTGGTTGACGAACGATTTCGCCATCAGCGGCGCGGGACGGGGTGCGCGGGGCTGCCCGACGGCATCAAGGCGGCAGGCGGCTGGGAACGATTTGGGCGGAGGAGGTTGGGGTGGCCCTTGAGGAGACGAAAGAGGAGGCGCGGCGGGCGGCGGGGAGGATCTGGCGCCGTGGCGTCGCTAGACTGCGCGGCGCACGCTGCTGAAACCGTGTCTGTCGCGAACGCGATTCAAATCATCGTCTTTATGGGCGTTGGGTGCGAAGGACCCTCCGATCTGCACACCTGCAATTTTATTATTGTTTATTATTGCAACACAGTTTTCAGAGGTTTATTTTGTATGTCTTGGCTCGCAGTCAGATTGGACATGTTCCAGGGAAACGGTTTTGCACAAACAGGGGCACTTTGCCTGGTTTGCCCGATTTCTTCTCCTTCAGCCAGCCGCGCTCTGGCATGCAGAGTGTGTCGATAGCTTGTTCCCCACACCGGATTCTCGGCTTGGAACTGGCCGTTTCCCATCGCTATCCATTCGTTCCATTTCCCCATTTTCGTCATTGTCTTCTTATTTCGCTGATGTTCTGGAATGGGCTCTCGACTTGGGTGGAGAAATTCTTGAACATGCTCTGGGAAGAATGATTGTATGGTGTTCATTTCAACGACTTATGATTTGAAGTATTCAAATCAAAAATGCTCAAATATTGTTCCTTCCACCATGGTGATTTTCATAAGCACCCTTTTTTCGTATGTTGGCTGCATATAGCGCTTAAAATCCCTAATAACAGGATTAGATCACACTCATAATTACAACAGCGCAAACTCACAGTGCCTTATCAGGAGGCTATGTAATCGATTTGTTGTTCTTTTGATGTATTTCGAAATAACCTAACATTTCCGAATTTTATGAGGTAAGTCTTCAAATATTCGACTTTGCACAGATGCCTGTGCACCATTGCCCGACACAGCATGTTTTCTCACAACGCAGCCGTTTGTGGCATGCCTGAATCATGTGATTCATACCTCCAAAAATTGATACCTCTAAAAATAGGCATATTTTAAAATTTTTGCCAATTACGCGTATAACTGCGTATTTTTATTTAGAACCAGTCTTATTTCCCAAGACTGGTGCTGCCAGGATGGTGGAGATCGATAAAGGGGGAGGCGCATATGGTACACAACAGGAAATCCTGGGGCGTGTTGTGGCATTGCGACTGGTCATGGTGAGATATGTATCTTGCAGATGGCTGTAATTTCGTGACCAAAGCGCTAAGGATTCAGCTGCTGCTATGGAGCAGCGACGGCCATGACGGTGCGCGTGGCGATTGGGCAACGCATACCGCTCCGTGGGCGCCGATTTGCCAAATTCAATCCCGATCGGGTGACTCGGCCTCGGCTTCAACTCACTTTGCATCGACATGTTCCGGCGTCCAGGCAGTTGGCCAACTGGCTGCCATTACATCGGCTCAAAACATGGCTCGTGAGACTCGCAGAAGCATGAGCTGAACTGCGATTTGTTGCGCCGCGGCGACAAAGGTAGGGAATGAGCCGGGGTTTCGACCAACGGCATCTACGGATCTAGGTGCTGAGGCTAGTGTCATGGAGATGCGGCATGGTTGCTGATGCACGGGGCGAATCATCAAGACTGACGGCGACGAATAGATGGTGCCAAAACTACAAACAAAAAGCAGAAGAGAGTCACGTGTGCGCATGAAGCCGGTAAAATACTGTCAATTTTGCACAGTTTCCAATTGCTCACAAATTGTGTTAAATTAGGAATACATCGCGTATTTGAGGCTTCAGCGGAGTCAAAACAGGACCGAATCTTACTCCCTATTCCATGCTGTTGGTGCCATTTTGCGCCAGTGTAATCGCAGACTGTATGTTGTAGTCGCAATAATTAGTGGATGTTTGCAGTGGGAAATCATGGAAGTGAAATGTGATTCATGGTGTTTGAAGCGCGCAGTCATGTTATGTGTATGCGTTGCATGTTATCTAGAAAATAGAAAATGCTGACTGCATTACAGCAGTTTATGACCTCTTGCCCTCTGCAAAATTGATTGTGACGTGGCTGCTTGGGGTTTCGGCTTATTTGACATTTCTGGAGTGGTAATTACGTAATTGGCTAAATCGACCTTTTGGGGACGTTATTAAGAGCTTCCTGGTTCCAATGCGCTTTTAAACGCCCAAATCCGTTAAGAATTGACGAAGATATGGCCTCCTGAAGTCGTAGTACTTAGTGCCAGGGGGTCGGGTGTTAGACGCTTGGAATTAGAGGACAATGGGTCGATCGTAGGTGAACGGTGGATGGTGACTGAGTGCCTGGACGCGCACATGAGTTGTCTTGTCTTGATGTGACAGCGATGGACCCGCGATCGGGCATCGCGCATGCGATATGTGCGCGCGCATGCTGTGAATCCGTGTAACTGTTCTGGCCCACTCTCTGGCCTCCCGCGAGCCAGCAAACCACCGCCTCGCTGTGCCGCCACCACTCACCGACAGCAGGCCCCGGGGATCGATCCCCGTCGAGCATTGGGCCCACCGCGCGACCACCGAATCGACTGCCCCGGATACGCCCACCATCCAAGGTGGAGAGAGCCGGCTGACCTCCAACAGCCGAGCCGCAGGGCAGGGCGACCCCCACGCCTCCGGAAACCAGCGGCCGCCGACGGGGCCGCAACATTGATTGGATTGGAACTAAAGGGAACGCAATTGGTACAGACGCCCTGTGCATAAATATATTATTCATAATAGGATTGCTTTTGAGAATAAAAAATTCATGCTTCCGGGGGTTGATTTCATGTTTTCGACTCAAACGACAGCTCTGAAGTGAATAGACTGTGCATGGTTTAGTATGACAGTGGAGGCGGTATACAGTGACCCGATACGATCTGAGTGGGCATTGGGATGCCGAGGGTCACTCAGTGCGGAATTCTGGAATTGGAAAGGGTTGCAGAAGACAACTCTCCTATGACGATTCTGCGAGCAGAGCTGTGGAGTCCGCAGGTCCCTAACTCACGCCTGCTGCATCCTACAGCCCAAGAAACAGCGGCAACCAGAAGCGCTGGCTATCTTCACAGCGTCTGAATGAAACCATGTTGCACCATTTTCGCACATTGTGACGCGAAACGCATTGCCAACGAGTAAAGCAATCGCCATTTCGATCAACGGGCATTGCCGCTGATGAAGGGTGGCAGGGTAGAGGGGTTTTGGTAGCCCCAGGCCCCTAACACGGGAAGTGGATCGCCAGGAGAGACTTCTTTGCCTCGCAGGTCCTGTCGCACCATGCTCGCAAAAATTGGAGTCAAACGAGCTTGATGCTTAAACAAATGCCAGGGAAGCTTCACCGCAGCTTCCTTGGATGCCTTCAACTGCAAATGAATACAATTCGCTTCCTCTCAGTACTTAGGGTAGCAGGTAGTATGCCACGCGCTCGCCCACTGCACCGGCGGCGTGTCTGAAGTACTCCCCGCACCCCCTTGGCTGTGTTCCAGTACTTAAGGGGGCGTTGTATTACCACCGTACCCACAGTAGTACATTATGGTGGCGATACAGCGCCGATCGCCCGCCCCCCTCGGCGATTCCCACCGCCTACACCTCACGTGAGGCAGTCGCGGTCGCGTGGGGCGCCGGTACGATCGGTCATCCACATCAGGGCACGCCGGCCCCGACCGATCCGCCTCTCCCGCGGTTACGTGACTCCTGGCCCAGACCTCGTATGTGTCACGCTGGCCATCAGCTGCTTCCCATCACGAACCCCGCCGGCACGTGTCACACTCCGCGATGGAACAGTTCTGCACACGTGTACTCCACCCGCGACCGACATGTGAGCCGTCACCTCCCCACCATGGGCCCCGCGGCGCACCATCATGATTGGCACCCGCCCGCGATGGTCCCATGCGCACCATGTCCAGATTCGCCCAGGCGCTGCGCCATGACTCACAGCGCATCGCCCCAAACGAATCCCGGGGCACCAACTCACACACCAGCCCGAGACCTCCCCCCGCACAGCAATCAGTCATCGCTATGCCCGCCCAGTCACCTGCTGTGGCACCGAATCCAATCGGTGGTCGATCCCGCCGACCGTCAGCGATGCGGGCGTCCAGATGCAAGGATCCGCCACGCGAGAGGGCCGATCGTCACCACTCAGCACGCCAGACCGACCAGCAGGGCACCAAAGACGGATGAACTGCAAAATCCGATCGTTACAAACGCCAGGACTTGCAGTCAGGGGATTGGTCTGCCCCCTGGCGTGGGCAACCCCTTTAAATACCCAGCGGAGGCAACAACACGCCTTCCCGCTCCCAACAGCGTTCGACCCCAAACTGCTCAGAATCTCCCTCCGAAAACGACCCAAAACTCACTCCAGAACTGCCTAAAGAGCCGCCGCCTCAGAGCGAAACTCGCTCAGCTCTTCACCCACATATGCAGACATTCGCAGCCCGAATTCGCACAGCACAAGCCGCGCCCCCACTCAGTCCGTCTGGACTGCGAATTCCCGCGATTCAGGGCACGAAACAGAGCGGTAAAACAAGACAGAATCGCGCTGCGTTTCAAAGAGAAAATCCCACAGCTGAGCGGGATTTCTCAGCCTGCCATTTTCGTCGCTGCATTCCTGTTCCCACCTTAGACCGAGCTGGCGCTGCATACGAAACCAGACCTTCGCTTCCAGCAGATTTTCGATCGAG
This sequence comes from Ostreobium quekettii, assembly GCA_905146915.1. NCBI lineage: Eukaryota > Viridiplantae > Chlorophyta > Ulvophyceae > Bryopsidales > Ostreobiaceae > Ostreobium > Ostreobium quekettii. The sequence goes on along the minus strand of CAJHUC010000700.1, from coordinate 870 downwards.
GTCATCTGTATGATGCCAAAGTCCACCGCCTGAGCCCCATGCCTTCGAATCCAAACGTCTATGGAGTGTAGAACGTCCATGAACCGCATGGAACCGGTGGGGTACCAATCCTCTCTCCGAGCAGCTGATATATCCCTCGCCAAATCAAGCTGCGAGCTTGTTCCTTGCAGGATTTCTGTCTCCACAGACACTCCACCATCACCCTCTTGTGCCTCCGCATCGACCCCCAGCCCCCTTCGCCTCAGCAGCTTCTGTTCATCCCTCCAAACACCCAAGTCGAAGGGTTCTGGAAGGGAGAAAGGTACCGCCTCCTCCTCCTGCGTCCTTACTCGCTGAACGATGAACTTGACCTCCCATCGAATGGCGAAGGAGAGGGGGCGAACGACCTCCCAGCGAGTTATCCTGGCGTTGGCGGGCTCTACGAATTCTGACAGCATGGCCCGCCACCCACGAAGGGGAATCGACCGGATGGTCATGCTGTGGGAGTGAATCGAAGCGCTTGGGGGCTGCAGGACGCACAGACGAGTAGCAGGGCCGCATGGCATGCGCATGGCACGCTACATCAAATCCCCATCGCTCTTGGCATACCCTAAACTAGTGACTGAAATTTAGAAAAAATGGGCAGCGTTTCCCCCATATTTCGGGGTACTGAGCTGCCTTATCTTTCCCTTTTTGTTGCTTTCTTTTTTTGCGCATATTTGCGTTCATATTACTGGCCCATTTTGCATCGTTTTTGATGGCCTTTCCATGCAAAGATGACCTGTGAAATGGGTCATTTTGCAGGCACATCGAACAGTCCTATATTAATGTCATTGACTCAATTAAGGCTGTGTCATCGCCACACACTTAAAATTCGAGCCCAGCCCCCCC